>PVJA010004666.1:64777-84522 GCA_004027025.1 Myocastor coypus | reverse complement strand
GAGAGGGAAGAGAGGAGAGGGAGAAAGAGGGAGGAGAGGGGTGGGAGGGAGGGGAGGGAGATGGAGGGAGGGAGAAGGAGAGAGAGGAGAGAGGGAGGGGAAGGGAGAAAAAGGAGGAGAAGAAAAAAGGGGAGAGGGGGACAGAGGAAGGGAGATGGGGGAAAGAGGGAGAGGGAGAGAACACTGTTACACTGTTTGGTATAGCAGGACTTCAGCCATCATGAGGGAAAGGCTATTCCTTTAACTACATTTTTCCTTTCCCAACCATTCCGGTAAAGTGGGATACAACTACACTAATGGTGTGAGTATGAACTTAAAAGCATATAAATCTCTAAACATCTAGAACTGCTCAGCAAAATAAGTAACTTATTGGAAACTACTCGCCAAATTTAAAATTTCCTTACTATGCTCTGCATGAAATTTAATCACCTTCTTACAATTTTTCTAAAAAGACTATACTTCTGTCATTCTAATCTGAATCTGTTTTACCATATGTAACTCATGCAAAAGTAGCAATAGCCTTTTTCACAAACAACTTTAAAGAGAGGAAAAGGCAAGTGGCCTCAGTAAGCCAATTTGTTCGACAGAGGTTCAGTTCTGTATGCTAGGCTGTCCTGCCAGACTCTCCAAGAAGTGCTGCCTGCTCGCTTAGGCTGAGGGAGAGTCGTGCGCAGGGGTCTGCAGCAGGAGCTCCTGCGAGCGCGTGGCTTCCCGCGCACCTGCCTCTAGCACAGCTGTGTCCCAATGTGTGGAAACAAGGCAAGCAGTGCGCTGCTGATCAGCCCGGCGGCTCCTGGAGAAGGGGCTGCCCTTCGCTAGTCGGCCTCCCAGCCAGAAGCCGGAGCCTCCACATGCACCTGTGGCTGGCCTTCCGGTGCGGCCTAGCAGCTCAAGCACCAGGGACACGTGGGTGGCATGCTGCCTTCGTGTCCCTCGTGGTTTTCCAGCACCCCGCCAGACCATGGCACCTCAGAACAGAGACAGACTGCCCTGCTGGTCTCTCCAAATTGTAGTCACAGAACACAGGAGCTGCATGACATGGACTTCGTGGCATGCCCGAGTGTAACGTGGTGTGTTACATGGCAGTGGTTACTAGACTTAGGGTATACTGTGAGCAAGCCGGAGCTGCCTTTCCTCCAGAGAGAACCCTGGGCAGCTTCAAAAGGCTATGGCTTCTGAATCTGTCTTTTGTTCAAACCCTACACTCACCCTTAAGGCAGCCTGAGCCAGCCAAAAAGCCCGTTCTGAATCTGCCTTTGATCCAAAAGAGCAAACTGAGGGAAATGGCTGGAAGAAGAGTCGGAAAGCAGAGGAAGCTGCAAAAAGACGCAGACCAAGAGAGAAAGGTGCACTAGCCGGGCGAGAAGGTGGATGAGCAAAAGCGTTGGGAAGTCAGCGCCGCCGAGTAGCAGCCATAAGGCTAGGGCGTACAGGCTGACCTTTCTTGCCGCTATGCCACACGAACTGGAGCAGAAGCCTTGTGGAAGTGGAAAGTAATCACCAGATTGGCCTTACAGGAAGATTACTAGTTAGCGGCACATGAAAAACGGGCTAAAAGAGAAGACAGGACAGTGGGAATAGTTACAGTCCACCCGATAATCGAGGCCGAAGTGTCACTTCTTTATATCAGAATAAGGTCTAGTCAGTTGTTTGAAATGTGAAGTCACTTGTTTGTTACCTCTGCATGTTGAAGGCATAGTAATTAAATGCTACACTCAGCGCTCCATTTTGGCAAGTAAAGCAAAGCACTCGTAAACCGCTGATTTTAGTTAAATTTGTTCGTATTTCAGAATGATATGTAAGACTCCTCCAGTATGAGCTGTGGGAAATTATGACTCAGTCACCTCGTTTCTGCATTTGTAGTAAGCCCGGATGGCTCTGGTGAGTCGAGAACGCACTGCGCAGGTCCTTGCACTAATGGCAGTCGTGCGCCGCACTCCCTCTGCCTCCCCAAACCTTGGCTCCGTAGAAGATCTAGGAAAGCCGGCGGCCTGGGTGCACACAGATGCGACACATCCGCTGAAACAGTTCCGTGAGCGCAAACAACTGCATGGCTTTGTTCAACTTTTTACAGCTTTAGTGTTACTTCATGTGCTTTTAGCGTGATAAGAGTTTATGAGAGGCATATAAATTTATATTAGAATCAGGATACCACACAACTGAGACACTTTTTTTGAGGTCCAGAAAATAAAAAGTGGGTAGCACTTCTCTGGAGGTTCCAGGAAGCGTGGGCCCCAGGGTTCTCCCCCGGCTCCCCTGCCTGCAGCCCACTGTGGGAACAGCGATTCTTTTAAATCATTCTGCGTTTCTACACATTTTGGTTTTCCTTCGCGGTCTGCTTATGTTTTAAACATCAACTGAAAAGTTTAATCTTTTTAATTCAAAATCAAAAGCCGCAGCGTTTTACAGATTATTTCCATCTGCACTCTTGCAGAGCTATGCCGCCTCACTGACACATTTGCTTAAGGAAGACAGGCCGTCCCTCCGAATCCGAGCAGGGACTCTTTGCCTTACCCGAACTCTCCAGCTGAGCCAGTTCCTCTGACAGAGAGAGCGTGCCATGACTTTTGCACTGTGTCAGTCCCTGTGTGATGTCTGCGATGTTACAAAGTGCTTATCTCCATTTAAGCACAGGCCACAGAGTGCTCTCGTGGCCCTTTCCGTGGGATGGCTCAGGATAAATCAGCAGGCATAGGCCCGGGCGCTGTGCTGCTCTGAGACTGGCAGTAGAGTCCCCTGATGGTCATTTAGCCATCCTCCTCTTGAGAGCCATCCTCCTGAAGCAGGGCAGCCTGCGGCAAGTCCTGAGGAAGCTCGGCAGCTCAGAACTACCCTGCCTGGAGTCGGTCCTTGGCCACCTCCACCCCGCCTTCTGCCTCCCTGGCCTGGCCTGTGGCTGATGAGGCCCTCCAGCCTGCAGATGGCCGGGTGGGGCTCTGTGGTCCCCAGCTCATGTCAGTGCCCTGGTCCCACTGATCGCCCAGAGCTTTTCCAGGCTCCAGTCACATGGCACAGAATTGCGGCTGGCCTTCCAGCTGGCCTTCCAGCTGGCCTTCCAGCTGGCCTTCCAGCTGGCCCACGGGTTTCTTTTCGCTCCAGGCCTTGCATCTCCTGCTCTTACTCATGCTGTTTTCCTGAACATATTTGATCCAGAAGGTGGGGACACTCACTGAGCTCTCACAAAGTTAGGGCCAGAGTGGCATACAGGATAGCAGCCCTGCACGTGCCCATCTTAACCCCTGGAACCTAAGAGTAGCCCAAGTGGCTGCGTGACACAGGAAATAAAAGTGGCAAATGCATTGAGGCTGTGAATCAGCTGCCTTTGAATTAGTCTAATTAGCCCCTAGTACCCAGGCAGGTACATGGCGGCAAGGGCCCGTCAGTTACAGAAGGCAGCAGAAGAGAGAAGCCGGCAAATGAGACCAGATGGGGAGCTGGCCCCTTCTCTTACTGGCCTGAAGGCAAGAAGAAGCAACCTCTGGAAGCTGGACATCAGGCTTGTGTATCAGAGCATCCAGCGGCAGCACAGCCCTGGCAGCGGCTTGGCTTGAGCCCTGAGGACCCGTGAGGCTCTGGCCTCCAGAACTGTTGGATGATCAGTCTTGTTCTGAAGCCCTGCGCCGTGCTGATTCCTTGCAGCAGCCACCGGAAACTGAAACATCTGGGTGCAGCTGTGTGAAACTCGCTCTTGGCCGCTGGTCCATGCGAGTCCCTGACCTCCAGGACTGGGCTTGCTGTCTGCTCCTGTGTGCCCCACTTATGCTGGTAACTGAAGCTAGAGCTTGGTCTCACTGTCCATTACACTTAGGGGTTCAGGCTATTAGGCATTGTATTCTTGGAGAAGCAGACTATCATCTATGAATAATTTTTAAAAAATATCCCAATGGAATAAGAGAACAGCCAGCAAAAGTTAGACCTTTTTTGCTGTAAATTCTCCACCATGACCAGATACTTGTATATCCTAGAGCTATTCTAGACACACAAACAGATGTACAATCCCATTTTTAGAGATCTGGGGTGTGAAAGAGTTCACAGCATCCCCTTTTTCAGACATGCTGGAGGTATCGGCCCTTTATGCGAACAAAAAAGGTCCTCTGGAGTAGAAATGCCAAGCAGCGGTCCCGCGCACGAGCGCAGTGCACAGCCGTGGGCGGGGTGAGGGATGGGGCGTGGGGGGCCTCTCCCCGCCGGCCCGCGCCTCCCGTGCCCTGGGCGCTGCAGCTCTGGGGGCATCGGCCGCCTTCCGTGGCCTCGCGATAACACTGTCTGCCTCATGCCTTCAGTCCCTGGCCCACGATCAGTGAATGGGGCGTCCGTGCACCAGGTCTTGCGCCAGCTCAGTGGGCCCAGAGTCCCCCGCCCAGCAAGGCTGTGGCTACCGAAGCGTGCTTCATGGCACCGCACCAATGAGATCACTGATCCCAGACCTGTCTTAAAATCAACATCACTTTCTACAAACGTGATTGGCTTTCTATGTTTGCACACATCTGTCACCAGTAATTGGCGTCACGACCATGTCAGAACGTACAGTGAATGTAAAACAAAGCACGGTTACCATAGGACACTGCTGGCCTTCCTTTTCTAAGGAACGCATAGACTTTAGAGCTGATTCTCCTGCGTGTTCCCCAGACTCTTTATGCGAGTACACCGCGAGAGTCGCACAACGCTCACCCTCACTGTGAGGTGGCTGTGTAAGGGGCGAGTGCTTTTGCAGATTCTTCATGTATTTCTCTTAGTAGTGGATTTAAAAATCAAATCACACAGAGCTACATCACCTTATTTTCAAATTCATCATCGGCGTATTTTCCAGGGAGATTTAGCATTGTCATCCTTCCTAGTATCTATGGCCCTGTACGCATTAAGCGTTAACTAGATCACTACTCATTGTTCTCATTACATTCAGAACCACACATTTCAGATGCATGTTTCTGTGCCCCACTCACCCTTAAACTCAAGCAAAAGGGTCACATTGATTAGAAGAAAGCGCCTCTTGGGCTTTGGTTAATAAATACACAGTTCCTTTACTTGCCACTTTGGCAGAAAGAAGGAGCCAGCGCCTGGCCTTCCACACCCTCAGGCCGAGAGCGACCTTGACCCAGGGAATTCCGGACAACAGCCACGCTGGCTTTACCCGACCGTGATGTCTTCAGTCTGCTAATTTACTTAGGAGACGCTTCTGGTTTTTATAAGGTCATTGGTAGGCTACCTTTCCTGTTTATTATAACTCCATTTTTTGAAAAAATACTGGCATTTAATTCAAAAAAGCAGGGATAATCTTGGTGATGCCAAATCTTTCAGTGCATGCTTTAAAACTTCCCCTATGTCAAAGACGTGTCTATAGTTGAGATTATTCCATAGTAAAAACCCTGGCATAGTCCCTGTTATAACTGTCTAGTTATTTAATAGCACCAAATATCTCATATTGCCATTTCGTTCTGGTGTTGTTGTTTTTTTTAGGTCATTTTGATGAAAATTTAATTTGATACATCCTAAAGTCAAGCCATTAAATATCTGGCTTCCATTGTCCCTGATTAGTGTATATCGCGTTGAGGTCTGATTGTCACCTAGCACCTTTGCTTCCCTTTCCTTCTCATTCTCTCTGTCTGTCTCTGTCTCTCCATCTCTCTCTGTCTCTGTTTCTTTCTCTGTCTCTGTATCTCTCTTTCTGTCTCTCTCTGTCTCTGTGTCTCTCTCTCTCTGTCTCTCTCTCTCTCTCTCTCTGTCTCACTCTGCATGTCTGAGCTTTACCCCAAATCCCACAGGAAACGTGGACAAGGGTGGGCAGGTCCTAGCAGAGGTTATGACTCCACATACCTTTCAGATTTTATCATCAGAAGAAATATGGTTTGCATACACCTTGCCTGGGTGGCGGATAGGAACTGACAATTAGGTGCATTTTTCCTGTGACTGCTACAGTCCAACAGTTTCATCTTCCCCCCAGGAAAAGGACCTCCTGTTCTTCATTAGCTCAGGAAATAGCAATATCCTTCCGCCGTCTTTTTTTTTTTCTTTCCATATTTAGTACAAGGTCTATAGGGACTGACTACACGGATCAGACTCATAGTGATCCTCCCGTTTTCACCCTCCCAAGCACTGGGATTACAAGCACATGCCACCACACCCAGTCTCAATCACCTTCTCAGCACGCGCCAGGGGGAGAGCTGGCTTGGCTTGCCAGGGATTAAACCCCTGGCCTGTGATCTGAGCAGGCATGTCAGTCCCCTGAGCTATCTGGCTGGTCCTTCCCAGTCTTCTTTCCAACACCAGGCTAGTTCACAATGGGCGAAGTAATTTACCAAGAACATGTTTACAGATTCTTCTAACTTGTGCGGAGGAGGACGGGCATTCAGGTGGTGGTGAACACAGCCCCAGCTCTGGACACAGAAACAGGCCTGGCTTGCTGTGAGCCTCAAAACTCCGTCCTGTCCCTTGCTCACTCTTGAGTCCCTTTCCAGCCTGTTCATCCTCCTGTCCCTTGAGCTGCCTTCCCTTGCAAGTTCCACCTCCACTGACCACACTGACCCTCTCCTCTCGGCACGATCCCAGTAGTTCCCCCGCTTGACTCTGGTGGCCAGAAGACAGAAGTGGCTGCCACTCCATACAGCTCCCTGAGTGCCACGCCTGAGTTCTGACCTCCTCCACATGCATCTCACCTAGACATCTTCAGATATTTTGGTACTGTCACGTCTAAAACTGAGCTCTTTGCCTAGAATCCAACCAGCTGCTTCTCTACATTGCCAGCTTCATTATAATGAAAGCTTTAAAATCTAGAAATTTGCTAAGAATGCTGTCTCCTAGGAGGAGGTAAAAATCTCAGAGCTGCCCCATCATGGAAAGGTGGATCCGGTGCAGGGCAGTTTCACATGTATACATGCACATATACTGACACGTGCTGCACATATGTGCACATAAGCACCGCTACTCACAGATTGATATTGTGTGGCTTTCAGTTATAAGTCAACAGAGTCCCGTGTTGTTACGCCTTCCTCATTTCTGTGACAATTTTGAGATCCAGGTGTGAGTAGCTGTATAGTATTCTACTGTGTGAAAATCTGGTAATTGTTGTGCTCAGTTTTTGGAGAGATGTTTAGGGAGTCTTTAATTTTTCCTTATTTGTGAGTGTCTCCAGAGGAGTGGGAATCCCAAGTTGTAGCTTCATACATCTTTGCATCCCTTGGTAGTTGCTGACAGATGCTTGGCCAAAGTGGTTTCCATTCTGACCAGCAATAATTTACCTACTTGTTTGTCATCCTTTGAAATCTTTGATGTTGTTATGAATCTTAATTTTTGCTTCTCTGGTATAAAATATCTCACAGGGGCTTTAATTTGCATGTCCTTCATCATATTTCAGTGGAAACGAAATTGCTATCATATGCCTGTACCCACTGTCCTCTTCCTAGGAGCACCTAGTCAGTCTGCATACTTTCTATTTTGCAGGATTTATTTTAGAAATTGTTTGTAGCTGTCCTTTGGGTGCTAATCTCTTGTTAGTAGCATATGCTGCAGCGTGGGCTTGCACTCCTGTTCTCTGTGACAGTGAGGAGAGGAGCTGCTGGTGAGAAGGACTTCCTAGTCTCTCCTTGTGGTTTTCCTTTGCTTGTCTTAAACAAATGAGCCTCCCCATCGCAAGGTTCTTAGCATATTCTTTTAACTTGCTTCTGAAAGCTTTACCTTGCTCAGGTAAAGGCTTCCCTCACCTGAAATGGAACTTTATGTATGCTGGCACAGGGAAGGCAGAACCTATCCCGAGGCTTTTGTCCAGCTGTCCTTTGGCCATATAAAAATTGATTTATTTCAGCACCATTGTTCGTGTCAGAAGTCAAATAAGTGTTTCTCTTCTTTTTCTTTTTTTATGGGGTAGGGAGTAATGGATATTGTACCCAGGGTCTGCACAACATGCCACATTTCCAACTCTTTAAATTCTGAATTTTGAAATATGGTCTCACTAAGTCAGTAAGTTACCCAGGCTGTACTCAAACTTATGTTCCATTGTCCCAGAGAGTGACCACATTGAGCTATGAGCTGGATTGTTGTTTTGTTGGGTTTTTTTATTTTTGCATTTTAAAAAATGTGAATTGGTACATTTTAGATATACATAATAACATTCATCACAAGGAGTTGTCCCTGTTCATAATGCATCTTGCTTCCATTTTCCTGTTCCACTACTCAAGCTTCAACACGTCTTCCCGCCTCATTTACACAAGCTTCATTTCCATTTTTCTCTTCTGTACTCTATTTTCCTTTCCTTCCTCTCCCTCACCCATTCCCTTGTTCCTCTTTTCAATTATATAGTTTTCTTCCTATTTCTAAAATATCTATTGTACATTTTGGTCCTTGTTCATACTTTTGGTTTCTTGCACCCGAGAAGAAGTATAGTATTTACACATTTGTGTCCAATTTATTTCACTAAAGGGTATGGTCTCAACATGCATCCATTTGCCCAGCAATGTCTCAAGCTTTCCTTTCTTTATGGTAGATTAGTATTCACTTATATTTTTAAAAAACACATACTCTATCCACTCATCGGTGGATGGGCATTTGGACTGTTTCTAAGCTTTAGCTGTTACACGTTGTGCTGGCATAAACATGATGTGCATATATCGCTGTGATATGACACAGGTAATTCTTCTGGAAAGATACCAAGAAGAGGAATAGCTGGGTCAAATGAAACCTCTGGTCCTAGTTTTTAAAGAAATCTCTGCAGTGGTTTCCACAGTGGTTACACTACTCTACACTACCAACCAACTGTGTATCCCCTCAAGCATTTATGATTGGTTGATTTCTTGACAGTTGATATTCTTTCTGGAGCGAGGTGGATTGTCAGGATTGTTTTAATTTGCATCTGTTGAATGACCAGTGATGGTGAACATTTTTCATACATTTACTTGCCATTTCTACTTCTTCATCTGAGAAGCATTCATTTCAGATGCCCATTTTTGAATTGGGTCTTCAACTTTAGGGAGTCTAATTGTTTGAGTTCTTTATCTATTCCACCTATTAGTCATTTGTCAAAAGAGCAAGGAATCAGTGGCAAAAGCTTTTGTCCACTCTGTGGGTTGTCTTTTCACTCTGTTGCTGCCTTCCTTTGCTGTACAAAAGCTTTTTGATGAGATCCCAGTGTGATTATTTATGGTAGTTCCTGAGTTTTGTTTATAAAGTTTTTGCCTACACCTGTGTGTTCAAGAGTTCTACCTATTTGGGGTTATTGTTTTAATATTTAGACCTTTGATCCACTTCTATTTTAGTTTAGTGTGTGGTGAAAGATATGAGTCTAGTTTTAATCTTCAGTATGAGGAAAGCCAGTTTTTCCAGTGACGTTTATGAAAGAGGCTTTCCTCTAAGTAACATATTTGGCTGCTTTGTCAAAGACAAAGTTGCTTAATGGCTCTGAGTTGTTTCTGCTTCTTTTAATCTGTTTCATTGATCCTGTGGTCTCTTTTTCTTGCCTACAATATACTGCCTTTGTCACAGTTACTTGGTAGCATAATTCCAAGCCGGGATGATAATGCCTCCTTCCTTGCCTTTATTGCCCAGAATTGCTTTTGCTATTCTAGGTCACTTCCGGTTCCAAATGAATTGTAGGATTGGTTTCTCTAATTTTGTGAGATACACTACTGGTATTTAGTTGGATATTGTGTTAAATCGGTGTAACCATTTTGAAAGGATGGTCATTTTTCCTATGTTGGTTCTTCCAATTTTCAATTATCTTCTAATTGTCTTCATTTTTCTTATATTCTCTTTAATCTTGTTTTTCAACGTACCATAGTTTTGAATGAGAAGTTCTTTTACTTTTTTCATTAGTTTGATTCATAAGTATTTTGGTTTATTGTATGCTATTGTGAGAGGTGTTGTTTTCCTAATTTCTATCTCAGTTTATCTGTGCACAGGAAGGCTGACTGCTTTTTCAGTATTGACTTTTATTCAGCTCTACTACTGAATTTGGTTGTTAAACCTAGAAATCTGTTGGAGTTTCAGGGCTCTTCTATGTAGAATATTATGTAACCGACAGGCAATGATAATTTGACTTCCTCTCTTACCTTTATTCCTTTTATTTCTTCCTCTTATCTAATTGCCCTGGCTAATGTTTGCAGAACTATATTCAGTGAAAGTTTTGATAGTGGATATCCTTGGCTTCTTCCTGATTTTGGAGTGAAAACTTACCATTTGTGTCTACTTAGTATGATGTTGGCTGTTGGCTTGTCATAAATGGCTTTTATCAGATTGAGATAAAGACCAACTGGTGTAATTTTCTGTAAGGTTTTTTTTTTTTTTTAATCATGAATGAATATTTGTTTTTATCAAATGCCTTTTCTACATCTATTGAGATAATCATACTGTTTTTGGCCTTGGTTTTGTTAATCTAATGTATCGTTACATTTTTTGATTTTCATGTGTTAAACCCTCCATGCATCACTAGGATTAGTCCTACTTGGTCATGGTGTATAATCTTATTGATGTTTTCTGAATTCTGTTTGGCAGTATCTTATTGACAATTTTTGCCTCTATGTTCATGAGGGAGATTGTCCTGTAGTTCTTTCTTTTGGTTGATTCTTTCTTTGGTCTGGGTATCAGGGTAATTCTTGTCTCTAGGAATGAGTTTGGATTAATTGTTATCCTTTCAATTTCATTGAAGAGTTTGAGAAGAGTTGGCATTAAATCTTCTCTAAATTTTGTGTACAATTCAGCTGTGAATCACTAGGTCATGGAATTTTCTTTGTTGGTAAATGTTAATTACACCTTCAATTTCACTGATATCGGTTTATTTAGAATTTTTATATCTTCTTGGTTCAGCTCTGGCATATATATATATATATATATATATATATATATATATATATATATATTTCCACCTCTTCTGTATTTTCCATCTTATTAAGATTCAGGTTCTTGTCTAGGATATAGTTCAGTGGCCAGTGGCAGAGCACTAACTTGGCAAGTGCAAGGTCAAGAGTAGTAGACCTTTTCCTGGTAGAAAGAAGGAAGGAAGAAAGGATGGAAGGAAGGAAGGAGAAAGAAAGAAAGAAGAGAGAGAAGAGAGAAAAGAGAAGAGAAGAGAAGAGAAGAGAAGAGAAGAGAAGAGAAGAGAAGAGAAGAGAAGAGAAAGAAAAAAGAATATAGGTTCTTGAAGTCGATATTGATTATCTTCTGGATTTCTGAAGGTTCTATTGTGATTTCATCCTTTTCATTTCTAATTTCTTAGATCTGAGTCTTTATGTTCCTTTTTTGATAAGATTGGCTAGGGATTTGTCTATTTTATTTAGTCTTCTCAAAAAAGCAATTCTTTGATTCATTGATCCTTTGTATTGTTTTCTAAGTCTCCATAGAATTAATTTCTGCTTTCATCTTTATAATTTCCTCCCATAAATGACTTTTGGTCCTTACTTGCTCTTTTTTTTTACTCTAGAACCTTGAGGTTCAGCCCTCTTTTTTTTACTCTAGAACCTTGAGGTTCAGCATTAGGCTGTTTATTTGAGCTTGCTCTGTTTTTCTGATATGAGAATTCACTGCTATAAATTTCCCTCATAGAACTGCCTTGACTGTATCTACATCCCATAGATATTATATACTTAGTACAAGGTCTAATTATTATATACTTAGTACAGAGTCTAAATAATATATACCTTTAGTACAGGGTCTAAATATTATATAATTTTAGTACAAGGTCTAAATATTATATACTTAGTACAGGGTCTAAATTGTATATGCTTTTAGTACAGGGTCTAAATATTATATAATTTTAGTACAAGGTCTAAATATTATATACTTAGTACACGGTCTAAATATTATAACTTAGTACAGTGTCTCACTATGTACATCAGACTTGTACTGGTTCTCGTGTTTTCACCCTCCCAAGCACTGTGATTACAGGCATGCACCACCATGCCCAGTCTTAATCACCATCTCAGCATGCCCTGGGGGTGAGGCTAGCACAGCATGCTGGAGATTGAACTCTGGCCTCTGTGCTCTGCCTAAGCAGGTGCTTTAGCCTGCTGAGTCATCTGGCCAGCCTGAGGTTCTTGTATATTTTATTGGCATTGTCATTTAATTGTAGAAGCTATCTAATTTCTTTAATTTCATCTTTGACCAGTTGGTTGTTCAAGAGGGAGTTATTTAATTTCCATGTGTTTATGAAGTTCCTGTGCTTACATTTGCCCTTGATTTCCCATTACATGGTATTATGATCTGCTCATATGCATGGGATAATTTTGATTCCTTTGCATTTTAGCATATTCTGTGGGCTAGTATGTGGTCTGTTTTGAAAAATATCTCGTGTACAGCTCTGAAGAATGTGTATTCTGATGTTGTCAGGTAGAATGCTAAGTAGACAACTAATTCCATTTAGTTCTTTTTCTTCTTCTTTTTTTTTTTTTTTTTTTTTTTTTTTTTTTTTTTTTTTTTTTTTTTTTTTTTTTTTTTTTTTTTTTTTTTTTTTTTTTTTTTTTTTTTTTTTTTTTTTTTTTTTTTTTTTTTTTTTTTTTTTTTTTTTTTTTTTTTTTTTTTTTTTTTTTTTTTTTTGTTGTTGTTGTTGTTGTGGGACCAGGGTTCAAATTCACAACCTTGCACTTGCCAGGCAGGCATTTGTGCCACGGAGCTATCTCCCCAGGCCCTGGTTTAGTTCTGATATTTCTTTTAAATTTTTTTTTAAGTCTAGTAGATCTGTCCTTTTGTGACAATGGATTGTTGAGGTTTCCCGCTATAATTGTATTAGCGCTTATTTGCTTGTTCTTCTTGTCCCTTAGTATGTGTTGTGTCTAGTTGGTACTCGGTGAATATATTTGTGATTGTTGGTCTTCTGCTCGAAGTGCTCCCTTTACACGGGTGTAGTGATGAGTGCTAGGTCTGCTGCTCGAAGTGCTCCCTTTACAAGGGTGTAGTGACTTTCTTTTCCTCTCAGTTTCGTGTAGCTTAAAATCTATTTTTTCCACGAACAGAATAGGATCTTTCCAGATTGTCACATGGAGTATTATTTTCTTTAAAATTTTTTAAAAATAATTTATTTATTAATTGATTGATTGATTTGGTACAAGGTCTCACTGTGCAGCTCAGACTCATAGTGACCTTCTTGTGTCAGCTATTCCAGAGCTGCAATTCTAGGCATGTGCCTCCACACCCGGTCTCAGTGATTGGCACAATGCATCCAGGGCTCCAAGGTCAGCATGGCACGCAGTACGGGAGATCAAGCTCAGGTCCTTCTGCATGCTTGCAGGCACGCAGACTGCCAGGCTGTCTCCCCAGCCCTAGAATATTATTTTCTATACTTCGGCTTTCAGTCTATGAATTCCCTTTTGAATTAAATGTGCTTTGTGTATGCAATATATTGTTGGATCTTGCTTCTTAATTAATTCAGTGACTCTGTGTTCTTTTTATTGGTGAATTGACATTAACATTGATGGTTTCAATAACTCATATGACAGATGTGTATCTATTCTTATCATTTTATTTTTGTGCTGAAGGCTACCCCTTTTCCCTATGTTTCACTGCTTACCTTTCTTGGTAAATTCATTTTGTTTGGATTCATGAACTTGTAATCTTTAGTATCTCTTTCTAGAACATCCTTCAGAACATGAATATCATCAGATGTTCTTTGTCATACAAGTATCTTATTTCTCCATCAATTTTGAAAGATAGCTTTGCAAGGTACATTTTTCTGGGCTGAAGGGTTTTTGTTTTTTGTTTTGTTTTGTTTGTTGCTTTGTTTTTGAATTTTGTTTTTGTTTTTGTTTTTGTTTTTTGGCTCTTAAAATTCTTCACTCTAAGCTTCCCTTGACCTGAGGGTTTGGGTTGAAAAGATTGCTGTAATTCTGATGGCCTTTCCTTTATAGGTGATTTGTTTCCTTAACAAATTTTAATATTCTGTTTTTGCGCTAAAGTTCTGGGATTTGAGCATTATGTGTGTTGGTGAGGATTTGTTTTGTTTGACCAGGGATAACTGGAGTTTTATGTGCCTATGAAACATATACGCATGACCTATGGATTTTATATGTCACTTGTACCATCTCCTGCTTTTTCTTCAACACCAATCAATCTTATGTTATTCTTCTTTGCATTGTCTAGCAGTTACTCAATTGTTTTCTTATATTCCCTTATTCTTTTTAAGAACTCTTCCTTTTCTTGATCACTAACTGCAATGTTGTTTGCTCTAACTGAGATTTTGTCCTCAAAGTGGCTCATTCTGCTATGTATACTTTAAATGGAACTAAAAATAAAAAAAATTAGAGTCTTGCTATGCAGCTTAGACTCACAGTGACCCTCTTGTCTTGGCCTCTATAGGGGTGGGATTACAGGCATGCACCCACCGTGCCTGGTTTTGGTAGCTGACAAGGCCACCATGGCATGTGGTACCAGGTATCTCAGCTACTCTTCTCTCATTGTTGGGACAAGATACCTGCTACCCAACGTTAAGACAAGAAAGGCTCATTTAGCTCATAGTTAGTGAAGGTTTCAGTCCATGCTCTTCTGGCTCCGAGGAAGACTGGCATAAGGCAGAGGGCAGCAGTTCATAGTGGCAGAAAACAGTTAAAAGCAAAGGGAGGGGATGCAGCTGCAGCTTCTAGCCAGCCTCTTTCCCTTCTTACCAAGATGACTGCAAAAACTGAGCTCCTCCAAGGAAAGTGGCCTGTTCCATCCTTCCTCAGTCCTCTTTAGATATACAGTGCAAGTCACTCTAGGGAGGGCCCTCTGCACCCTAGGATGAGCCCAAAGTGTCTCCATGCCTTAGGGAGAACTATATGATGTTCATGCGCTCCTCTTGCACAGAATGTGGATGTTTACAAAGAATGAACTCTAGCTTTCTACTGAGTCACTTAGTTAAACTCCTAAACTACTCATTGATAAAGTCTATCAGCCAGTACATGGGGATAAAACCCAGGTTCTTGCTCTTGCCAGGAATGTGCTTAGACGGCCAAGCTATCTCCCCAGCTCTTTAATGAAACTTTATTCTCCTGGGTATGCTTGAATCTGTTTCATTCATTTCATTTCTTTCCTACATTAGACATTGATGGATTCCATGCTTTTTATAAGCTTGTATTTTATCTGTACCTGCTCTGTCACTAATTAATTCTTTTATTATTGTCACTATCTTGGTTATTTTTTTCTTATTGCTAGGACAAAAGACCTGATGCCCAAAATTCAAGAAGAAAAGGTTTAGTTAGCTGGCAGTTTGTGAAGGTTTCAGTCCACACTCAGCTGGCTCCAAAGCAGTGTGGAACATGGCAGAGGACAGCAATTCATGGCAGCAGAAAACAGCAAAATAACGAGAGCCAAAAGACAGGAGCATCAGCAGAGAACAAGTCCCTCTGTCTTCCTTATATTACATTCAGGCTGCACACTCCAGGATGGGTACAGCACTCACACCCATCATTGAGTCATGAATTAATCACAGACTCCAGCAGCCCACGCCATGACTGTTAAGGCTTTGAGGGAACATCTAGACACATTACAGTTACCATCTCTGTAGTTGTCGGTGAAATTGTTGCTGAAGTGATTCTTTATTGAGGCTTGCTCACTTGCTGTGCTGCCTCCATCATTACCACTGCAGAGTCCCGGCCTCCTTTACCTCACATTGCTGTATTCAGCATCTGACCACAAGGTTCCAGAAAGGCTGCTTTTCTGCTGCTCCCCATTCTACTGTCTTCTCACGGGTAGTCAGACTTGGCTTGCTGTGTGCAGTGGTGCTATTAATTTTATGAAGCTTTCTTCCTAGACCTCTGGTTGGTATGTTGGTCTATTTCAGAATTACTGTTCTCAGAATGTGTTACAAAAAATGAGTGATTTACTCCAAAACATATGAATATTTCTTGAGAAGTGGAAATTTCCTATCCCATACAAGGCAATAAATTAAATTTGTTAAACTTGACTGAGAAAAATTCTTTAGAAATAAGCTGATACCTAAAAATATATTAGAATATGTTGGTATTTCAGCTCTCAGAATGTTAAAGAAAAAGTCAGTTATATTAACATGTTAGGGAAATTTTCCCAAATGAGACAATTCTTTTGACAAATTGTTTTTTATTTATCTCTCTTCAGTATTACTTATACATAGTAATATAGTTTTAATTGAAACTGTAAGGTCTGTGTGTGTGTGTGTGTGTGTGTGTGTGTGTGTGAATTTTAATGCAGTGTAAATTTAAATTAATGACATAAATATATGAAGTTATACTATTGAGAATGTAAGCCTGTTGATGCAATCTATCACCCAGTACCTGAGTTTTAGTAAGTCTGTCATCAACCGGATGATTTTCATTGTATTTGAAAACCATGTATGTTTAAGTCTTCATAGTTTCTCATTGTGTAGCAAAATTTTCCTCCTTATTCATTTATTGTACCAATATTTTTTGAGAACCTGTAGTTTGCAAAGTCATCTGTGCTCAACTAGATGAGAACAACCATCTCAGAATTCGAAGAATTGAAGGAGTTCTGAGATCATTTATGGTAACTTTCCACAAATTCAATTAAGAATCTCAAATGATCAAAATCTCAGTGTGGTGGAAAATAAGTAGAGATCTTCTTGATAAAAAAGTTTAATTGAAATCTTTCTCAGAGACGGTATCATATGTTTCCGTTACTATATTTGTTATATTTCCTTCACACGGTGAGCTGCTTACAGTGCAAAGCCAATAACTATTGGTTAAATCAATATTACTATCTATTGGGATTCAAGGTGCAGATATTATTCCTTTAAATGATTAGAGGAAAGAAAACTTAGCCTTAATGTGGAAAGTTACAAAAGACTGTGGAAAGTTCCGAGTTTATACCAAGCCATAACTAATGGCTGTAATTTAATCAGACAGAAAGGAACACCTAGGTTTCAAACGACTTGTTCAGCTCCCTTCCTAGTGTGACTTTAGATTCAGGCTCTTTGAGTTGGATTTCATCTTTAAGCATGATGTCTTGTGACAAGAATGGTCATGAAAAGATGTAACAGTCATGCAATTAAACTTGAAGAGAGAGAAGTTCAAACCTGTGCCCTGATGTGAAGTCTCATGGTTTTTCTTCTATTCCAAGCTGCAAAGATTTTCCTCTGGATTTCAGTTTGGGACCATGGTTATTGCTGAGTGCCCCTGAAACCTGATCCTAGCCACCTCTGAGTCTACTTCTAATTGTTCATATTAAGTATGTTATACGCTCCTTAGAGAAGCACTGGCAAAGTGTGTCCAAGGACACAAATCTATGTCCCTAAGCGTTACCTCTGCCTGGGCTCTGTTGTCCTCCAGCTCATGGCAGGGCAGCGACCAGCCCACTTTCCTGGGACTCAAGAAAAATGCCCCCAAAGAGAGGCCAGTGGGAACATGAGGTAGTGTCCACCACAGAGCTGGGCCAACATCAAATTGGGAGCACTGAGGGAAGAGAGGCGGGATGTCAACCAGCAACCTTGCTGGCGAATCCCACACACGTGAAGACTCGCTGTGCACTTTGGCCACTCATCAGGTGACCGCTAGAGAAACTGAGGGGGCCAAAGAGCAACATCAACTGTGCTGGAGTCGTGAAATGACTGCTGAAGGTGCCCTGTGTCCTAGCGCTTGTAGGAGTGGCCTCGTACCCAGAGGGCAGAGCATTCTATCTCCCTGTCCTCAGAGTGACTGCTGCATACACAGGCCCTTGAATTCTTGTCAGTTTTAAATGGAAACGGATTAACTCCAAGGCAATTAAGGAAACCTAATTTTCTTTTGCTTCCTTTACAGTTAGCAGAATATGGAAATCCTGAAATGGGATTTAACTGGCATTTCATCTCTGTATATTTTTATTCTCTTTTACTCTATAGTGGAATTTTTAAAGATAAAAGCATTTTAATTTTTTTTTGATGCTAGGCTTGACACTTCAAGACTCGAGACTGCTGAACAGCAGCACATCTCGGCTGAGAACATGTCCTTGGAAACTCTGAGGAACAGCAGTCCAGAGGATCTCTTTGATGAGATGTAACAGTCCTGAGGGAAGGCTTTCACCAGGTGGCATTTTCTATTCATTTATTTCAAATGAAACAACAAAGTTGCCACTCAGCAGCAACTGTTACTGCGCCTTACGCCTGAATGACATGTGTAGGAGCCCTGAGTAGTGGTTTCCTCGTGTGTCTGAAGAGATCACTCCGTGACAGTCTTGCCTTATTGTAAGCTCTTCATTCACCTATCTGTAATTGCATGAAATCTCAGACTTCTCTCCCAAAAGACAAATGTTTCCTATTCATTCACGCATATTATATGGCATAGCTAGCTAACGTCCTACCCAAGAAGACTTTGGAAATAAGACAGAGTAAACTTCTCCTTTAAATGCTTATATTCTGAGCAGTATGTTTGAATGGTGTAGCTTGTGGGTGAGATAGATAAAACATATTTTTCTTTTGTGCATATACATTCTGAAAGTCTTAATAAAATTCTCAATACTTTGAAATTTTTGTATTAATGAATGTATTATTTGGTTTAACTCTTTTAAAGAGTGTTTATTAATGCTAACACCATTTTTCAAAAGAAAAATCACGTGATGGACAAAGCACAGTTTTCGAGGATTGCTGATATAGTCATGTGTACGTCGCAGCCCTCCATGAAGATACCGTACTGTACCTGTCAGCAGGAAGACCTGACGCTTGGTTTTACAGTCAGTACCTGCTCTTTCTAGCCTTTCGTTCTGAGTCCACTGTTCCCCAGGGCAGTACCATTCCCGGTGTTGACTGAGTGCAGTGCGTGATGATCCCAGCATGGCAGTTCTGGTGGCCCGAGTCCCAGGCCTCAGGAGGATCACGCCCTGGTCCTCAGGCTCTGCTTCACCTGTGGAGCAGCATGTCTTCTTCCCACTTTTCTTCTGGTCATTTATTCCCTTCGACTTCCAGAGTTCTTCTTCTTTCCTTGACTGTTCAATATTTGCCTGGCCGGGCTCTGAGTGTGGTGCCGTTATCTTCATGGCCTGCAGTGCCAGCCCCGGCCACCTTAGGTTGTGTGTGGTCAGAAAACATCTACACACGTCTGTGGGCTTGGCCGCCTCCATCCCTCTGTCGTCACAGACACACACACACACACACACACACACACACACACACAAATGTATAGAATTTGTTGTAAATTTGTCACAAAGGAAGTCTCTAGGACTTTCTGATAAAATGCTTGTACCCACCTTTGTACACCCAGCCACCGTTTTCAAGCACGCATGAGTGCCTTTCTGTCCGGAAGGCTTCACTGCCACGCATGACTCAGCAGAAGCCCTCACAGTCCTTCCTGCTGGCTCCCCGCACACCTTTCATTCTTGCCCTCAAAATGCAACTTGCCTCTGCCTACAACTCTTCCCCTACTGCGGTGCCTCTTACCTCTGTACTATCCAACCAAACCAAAGTTTTAGAAACTGAGATGAGATCACTTCCCCATCTGATAGTAGCCTGTTCTACTCTGACCAAGTCCACCCTCCCTGGGGTCTACAAGGTGGTCTGATACGATTCGAGACTGGCTTCCAGCCCAGGCTCCTTGCTGCCTTGCGCCTCATTCCCCTACACGTAGCTGGACCTCAGACGCATCATCCTGCTGACCCCTCTGCCTAGAACATGCCTGTGTCCATCGGGGGTGGTCCCCTTGTTAAAATCCAGAGCCAATGGCATCATCTGCAAGTGCTGTCCCCAGAGGACCCTCATGCCCTTTATAAAATTGTGTGTCCTTCCCATCACTCTGTCCCGTTAGGAGTTTTCTGCACTGTGTACATTACTGTTTTAGAAATCTTGTCCCTGTCTCTGTCTCTGTCTCTGTCTCTGTCTCTGCCTCTGTCTGTCT
>PVJA010004666.1:0-64677 GCA_004027025.1 Myocastor coypus | reverse complement strand
ACTCCCCCTTCTCATAAGCCGCATCATATCAGAGCTAAGGCCATCTGATTCATCCTTCTAGCTCTAATACCAAGATTGTGACTGGCCTGCTGGAAGCTTCATGTTTTCTCAGTGAGTAATGTATGTCTATTCCATAATAGGCATTGAAATGTCGGCTTTTACATTAATTTGATGAAGTATTTTGAAAAAAAAAATTCTTTTGAAGGATTGAAGTTTGGCTAGATGATTTGTTACAAAGAAATAATTGTTTAGAAAGCTTAAGCATGCTTTGTGATTAAAATAAAATATAATCCATGTGTATGCTCATATGTTTGACTATAGAAAGAAAATAAAGATTAAATCATTATTTATATCAACAACAGGGTTTAATTAAGTCAAAGGCATAGCAAAATATAAAAATTTTCCTATATTTTAATTTGATAGCTTACATTTAAAAGAAAAAATTTAAAATATCAGCATATGAAATATAAATATATGTTAGTCAAACACAAAATTTCACTCAGTCACATTGGAACTGCACGGTAATATGAAGTTTATGTATTTCAAGCCTTTCCTGGATTTTTCCAAGGGTTTGCATAAGTGAGAGTGACCATGGCTTACACACACCAACGTGCCGCGCTTCACCTTGCACTGAAAAAGAAGAAAACTTACTAGGGAGATAGAAAAACTGTTTTTTAAGTAATTAGAGCAATAGTATCATAATATTTTCAAAATTTTTATTTTTATTTCTCTGAGCAATGGATCTTTCAACCATTGCTGCGTTTTCAGCTTAATTCAGTGTGTTAGAAAAGATGGAAAAAGAGTATCACAAGACCCTAGCCACGGATTCCTTGTGTCGTCCACTTGGCAAGACAGAAGGTGCCTGCTGGTCCTGGCCTTGCATGCTTGGACCCCTGGGGGTGTGCCCCAGGCCCTGCCGTCCAGGCCAAGGTCCGGGCCTTGCACTCTTGAACACCTGGGGGTGTGCTGCAGGCCCTGCTGCTCCAGGCCAAGGTCCCGGCCTTGCACGCTTGGACCCCTGGGGGTGTGCCCCAGGCCCTGCCGTCCAGGCCAAGTGTACCCTCAGACTTTCCATAACCAGTGCTCGAAACCAAGCTGTTGCAGAAAGCATGGAAAGCTAAGAGATCCGAATTGCGTTTAATGCAGGGCAGCTTTCTTAGACCTCAGTGTTCCTTCCTCCAAGCCAAGGAGATCACGTTTCTCAAGGCCTGTTCATCTTAACACGTGGAAGTCTTCACTCTAGCAGCAGGTAGTATGCCTCGGGTCTCATTAGCAAAGTTCAGGAAAGAAAACCTCCTTCTCTGGGAGGGGTGTCTTCATTATGTGATTTTAAAAGGTCAGGAATCTATTTTTGCAAAGTTCTGCTTAGTGTGTCCTGCAAGTCATATTTATAAAATACAGGACTCTTTGTGTTCTTGAGCCAAACAACTCTTTATTGGGTAATTTTGACTCAACAAATGTTTATTAAGGATCAGCTATGCACAAAATGCCAGAGTGTGCCACGTGGACCAGAACCAAAGGACACCTCTGTCCTCTCGGCGGTGCGTTTTGCTGATCTCTCTTGCGGGCCCAGGCAGGGCAGCAAATGGTGCAATGGGCCCCTGTCGCTTGTGTATGGTGTTCCCAGAAGTGGAACCCAGGGCCTCTCACATAGTGGAGCACACAGGCCAGAGCTGAACCCAGAGGCACTGTGACCACGGTGTTAGGAGCTGTGCTATAGGCATGGTGACCCCAGACAGAGCTATGGGTGACACCCCTAGAACAGACTCTGCTGGAGGTGGCCAGCACTTAGGAGGGTTCGGAGAGCGAGGGCGGGGCTGTTCGCCTGTCACCACCACAGAGAGCTGCTGGGCACACGCGAGTCCATGTCTGACCTGTGACTGGGAGGCCCGGGACTGGGACATGAGCTAGCAGGAGTGTTCCTAGGTGTGTCTGCAGAGGGTGCCAGAGTCCGAACCACGAGCTCAGCTGTGTGATGGAGACCTGAAGACGCGCAGGCTCTGCTGGGCTGCCCGAAGATGCCAGGACCTGCCCGGTGTCTGGAGGTGGGACAGGGAGGCTCACTAGAGACTCTTGCTAGAGATTACCCAGAGTGACTATAGCAGCCATCGCCCTTTGAGGCTTAGGGCTTTCTGAAGCTTGGTATTACTTACATGACCTATCAAATGTGGGGCGGTAGCTGGCATCTGAATCCGAGCAAGGCCTCATGAGTTCACCTGTGTGGCAGGAAACCCAGAAAGCAAGGAGTCAATTGTTGTATTCATTGTAACAATTTTGTAAGAGAGAATGACATCAGCACAAAGGAGCCGCTCACGAGCCATTTGCCACTATTGTCTGGGTCTGAAATTTTCCCTGCTGATTCCACAGCTTCTGATAAACCCTTCTCAGAAGAGCAGATTTCATTTGCAAGCATTTGCAAGCACTCTATGGTGTAACCTAGGATGACTTTCTCTCTGTCTTTCTTAGAAAAGGGTACCTTGGAAAATTGATTTTCCAATTATTTCACTAACGAGCCAAGCACTATCTCTCTTCCTAACTCGCCTCCATCTGCTCCCCACAAGTCTTCGCCACATCTTTCCATGTGCCCACCTTTGTCTTCTTTGTCAGAGTTGTTTCTCTATTTCCATAAAATCCCGCATTCATTTTCTTTTTATACATGGATTTCTCTTCCCTTATCGAGAGGACTTTTATCCTAAATTTCTGTCTTGCAATCTTACAGAGAACCCATCCCCAAAAGCTCTTATGTTTGCAGGAAGGGAGAGATATTAAATGTCCCTACTGAAGGGCGGGAGCAATTCTGCTTGCTACACTTAAGTAAATACTAGTTTGGAAGCCCTGTTGGCTTAGGCCCAGTGTCCAACTCAATTGTGATCCTAGAAACAGCAGCCCGTTGAATAAATACCGATGAAATGACCATTATCACACTCATACAAGATCCTTCTTGCCCTGCATTCTTCCCGAAGCTGAACCTGAGAAAGAGGCTGGTAGAAAAGGAATATATTTCCTGATGAGATCTCAGGACCTAGGAAATGAGGCAGAGGCAGAATGCAAGAGAGGAGGGACAGGCAGAGCAAGGCTTCCGCATTCATCCGGACACTACTGCTACTGCATGCCACCACCATCCTCCGAGAAAGTTGCCGCAGGTTTTCCCAACATCCCTCATGCAGCGGGAGAAAGGGGAGCATGAGCTGCCCCTGCTCGCTAGTCCTCGCTGGGCGAGGGCAGCCTGGCGGTCTCACCCCAGTTCAGTGCCTATGTGAAGGCTCAACAGGTTCCTGAGGGGACTGGCAGGGACCAGCTGCCAGGGGCTCAAGTACAGTGAGGGCCCAGAGAAAGTCACTGCCTATGAGATGGTTGGTGTGGAAGAAGGTCTGGGGATTCTGAAGCAATATACGGAGTGGCCGGAAGGCTGCCATGGTTTATTCTGGATGGTTAGGGTGTGCCTAAGGGCTTATCTACATTATCTGTGTTTTCTAATCGTGACTTATTTTAGTGATGGTATAAAATATCTATTACCTTTGACAGTACAGGATAAAGTATTACTGCCTTATCAATTAAAAAAATTCAAAAGGGAGGATTCCCACGGTTGGATGTAACTGGGAGGAAAATATGTGCCTTCAGCTAGGAAATACTGCTGGGCGCCATTTTTACCCAGTCTTGCGCATGGAGCTGGCGGACTGCTTTGGGGCAGTGTTCGCTTGGCCTCTCTCTCTTTTGGAGTCTTCTGAAAGCTTCATGAGTGCTGTAGACACCCTGCTGGCACACAGCGGAGGCCGCGGAGGTAGAAGTTTGTGTGAAGATGATGGCTTTATCATTGATGCGTAGGAAGCATTTTGAGGAATGTGAGCTTGTGAAACTTTCCAGAGGCTTCTATTAAATAATACTGGAAAAAAGTGTTGGTTCACTTTTCCAAAAAGGTGTCATTCTTTGAAGGACTGAGTTTGTAGAGAGAAATTAGATTACCATGAATGACTACATTTTCTCAGTCATTATTTTCGGTTTACTGCCCCATTCATTGACTGGCTTTGGCCAGGAGTGTGGATAAAATAACAGGTCTGAGCTGAGGACGCAAGGGCTATTTCCTGCCTCCACTTGCCCCTGGGGCAGAAGGCAATCTGCTCCAGGGGGAATGTGCACCAGGTAGCTGCCCCTCCCCTGCCCCATTCCCTGAGGACCTGCAGAGTAGAGATAACCCAGTCTTCCAGCCAGAGCCAAAGCCACTATCCTGGCACCCTCAGAGGGGCTGCAGGTAGGAGCCCACACAGACAGTCTGAGCCCCACTGCACTGTGCTGCCAGTCTTAGCAGAAGGGGAAATTGCCACACTAAGCCAGAGATGTGGGCAGTGTGCCGTTTATCAGTATTTCCCAATTTGTGACAGTGCAGTTATTCATATAGAAAAAACAGGAAATTTCACAACACATACAGCAAATTTTAGTGTATACGTGAGTTAAAATCAGTTGTCTTCAGCCTGTAACCTGGCGATAAAATCAACAAATTAGAAATGGAGATCGAGGGTTCAGGTCGAGCTGGACTCCTGCCCCGCCTCTGCCACCTGCCACCTGCCACTGGGCAGCTCGCACTTTCTGAACCTGATTTTCTCATCCTGTGCCTCCGAGGTGTGGAGCTGTTGCACACAACACAGCCTCGCGCCTGGCATGCGGTGTGCGGGACACGCGGGGCAGATTGGGTTAGGAAATCAGCACGGGATGGATTAACACCAAGCTATGTAGCACCAGAGGATGGGCTCAGTGGCCCTGCGTGGCATTTGATAGATGAAGCTCCTGGCCCTCCGCCTTTCCTGGGTCAGGCGCTGCTCTGCACCTTTCTGTGAGATCTGTGAGCTCTTGGAGGATGTGTCTTCCTGGGTGCCTCTCTACATTCCTGGGTGCTGGGCCTTGCTCATGCTTTATCTCCCTGCCTTTACTGCCTCTTGTCCCCTGGCAGACCTGGCCACAGAGCACGTCTCCTTTGCTTGGACTCCTGTGATGAGAAAAAGCGCTCGTGTTTAGCTCATCGCGTGTGGGTGACGGAGACGCTGCAGGCCAAAATGAGGACAGGGAGCTCTGCTGCCCTCTGCCCTGACTGCTCTGGAGGCCTCTGGCTGTCTTCCTCGCGGCTCCCACTCACCCGCCCCATCTCCAGGCCATGCAGGCTCCCCTCCCCTCCATCCCCGCTTCCCCTCCTCTGCTCTTCCCTCTCTCTTGATCAGTGCAGAGCTTCTCAGCTGTCATGCCCTGTGTCTGCCCATCCCTGGTCCTGCAGTGTGCCGCTGTGTAACACGTGTTCTCTAGGCTGGGTGCTAACTTCATCCTATTTCTACTATGGTACCTCCGCCATGTCCTACGGGGCAGTGCGCCTTCCAGGCAGAGCTCGACCTGGTTGAAAGTGCAGGTTGATCTGATGAAGGAAATGGCTGGCCACATGCAGGAAGTTTTCCATCAAAGAATAGGTGATGGAAATTCCAGAGGAAAGCCTTGGCCAAGCACGTGCCGCTTAGACACTCTCTAGCCTGTGCTTTACATGTGATCATGCAGGCATTTACTAACTGACCGATATTCTCCACTAAGAGAAAATGGGAATTCTTCTAGCCTGGTCCGAACTGGTGCTCTTTCCGTAGGACCTAGATGCTCACAGATGGGACCATCTCACTTGGAGGCAGATTTTGTTTTCTTTTTTTTTTCTTTAATATATTTAGTCAATACAGGGTCCACAGTCTCTCACCACACAGATCAGACTCACAGTGATTCTCCTATTTTCAGCCTCCCAAGTTCTGGGATTATAGGTATATGGTACCACGCCTAGTCTGAGACAGCTTTTGTTATACAATGATTTATCACCCAAAGACTGTGCAGTTAGTAAAAACTTCCATTCTGTAAGAATGAGGGCATTTGAGGGCCAGCGGTATAGCTCAGCGGACTCAGCGCTTGCTTGGGTAAGCATAGGGGCCAAGGTTCAATCCCTAGTACCACATGCTGCGCTGGCCCTGCCCCCAGGTATGCTGAGCCAGTGATGGAGTCTAGGCCTGGGGCCACACCCCTGTAATCCCAGCACTATGGAAGCAGAAGTGAGGAGGATCACTACGAGTTGCATAGTGAGACCCTGCACACACACACACACACACACACACACACTTAAGAAAGGAATTAGAGGAAAGGGCCATATGCAGGCTCCGTGCAGTGAATGTTTAGCAATGCAAAGCCTTAAGAGGCGGTGCTGAAACCCTGAAAGGGGACGTTGTGAACTTTTTATTCCTCAAGATTTCGATCTCAGGACTATTAAGAACTATCCAGTATCGTCCTTCCCTATGCAAACAGTAGTTACAAATAGGATTTTAAAAAATCAGTAATTTTAAACAGAATGGTGATTTAAACAAAGAAATTAGTTGTTTAAGCTTCCACAGAAATTTTGAGACAATATTTTCTGTTAGACACACATATCAGCTGCTATTTCTCTACAGATTTCAACTGCATGAAAAGGAACTTTTTCCACCTATTAATGATTTTTGCAGTAACTGAACTTTGCAGGAACGATATGTATGTATACATACATACATACATGCATGCAGGAGTCAATCTTCCTGTGCACTTGAAAATAATTAGGTTTTCTATTGCTTTCTTTCATCTCCTTATCTGAAAAATATGTGCCACCAGGCCTCCTAACAGTGTAGCTGAAAAACATAATAGAATCATTGAGTTCCTTAAATAAAAGGACTGGTGGCGTCCCAGGAGCCCAGACACAGGTGCCAGCGGTCCTGCCCGGAGTCATCCATCAGGCCACTAATAGAGCAGCGCCAGCAGCCTTGGCAGAGAGAGAAATGTGAGGTTTAGTTCTTATTTTATTCATTTAATTAAAGAACAGCTGAAAATCCTGTCTTGCGTTTTCAACACATGGTTCCAATTAGTGCCGTGGCGCAGGACCCTGACTTTGATAAAAGCACTGACGTGTACCTTCAGTGCCTGTACAATGTACTCTTTCATTTTACAAGGTGGCTTGAGTGCAGTTTTAAATATATTTTTTTAAATGGTCACAAAAACCCTGGGGTATAAGCACAGAGAAAGGCGAAGAGAGGCAAACACGACTTTGTTTGAAATGCCACCATGGACTTCTAGACCCTATGTGTGGCAGGGCGCTCAGGTGGCAAAGCCTGCATTGGGCATGTGCAGGTTTGTGCGTGAGAGGATTTCAGCTCCCGAGAGCTGCCCTCAGAGGCCATTAGACGGAGTCTCTGTTACCTCAGGAAATAGCGTGTGCTGTGCCATAGGCTCGCTTAATGGAATCACTCCTCGCAAGAGGACAGAAATGCCCTTTCGGGGAAACCCGGCCGTAACTGCGGGAGCTCTGCCACCAGTTGGCTTCGTCCAGTTAACTTCTGAAGCTTACGTGGTTTTCACCGGTGCCCCAGAATCTAGGAAAGACGTGGAAACGCTCAATGGAGGTCATCACATCCCACCTTCTGCCAAAATAAAGTAAACCTATAAGAGGAACTGTGAGGCGATCAAGTCGAACGCGGTGTGGCTGTCTTGCATGCTGCGAGAGGAAAAGCAGGGCAACCAGCTCAAGGGAGGGGACGCTGCTTCCTCCGCCCTGGGTGCTGGGTGGCCACAGGGACCGCGCGATGGTTTCCCACTCTGGGTTACCGGAAAACACGATGCCTTCAGGCTCGGAAGCAGAGAGACACACTTCCCTACACTTGCTGCCACCTGTATTGCTCCGAAACTTACCTAAAAGTGCCAGAGCAAAGATGAAAATCTGAGCAGAATAACGCGGAGGAAATGGTTTTCTTATTCCTAATTGCAGCTTAAGGGGAAAAAATAACGACTGGGGGTGCAGCTGCTCGGTAGGACACTCGCCCAGCACCCACGAGGCCCTGGGTCCCATCCCCACCATGAAGGGGAAGAAAGGAAGGCAGAGAACCAGGGAGGAGTAGAGAGGGCGGGAGGGAAATAGGAAGAAAAGAACCGAGGTGGCCTCGGTGCTGTGGGCCACGTGCTGGAGCCCATGGAGCTGCTGTGAGCCTGTCCCATCTTACACAACTATAAAGTCATGCTGTCCTTTCCTGGGAGAGGGCCCAAGTAGCAAGTGCCTCAGCCCTCCCCTCGCATGCGTCGCTTGTCCCTCCCTCCGCTGACGCGCTCTGCTGCAGCTGACCCACCTTTCCTGGACAAACGGAGGAAGGCAGCGGCCCCTACACAGCCACCAACTCTTCCCAGTGGACCTATTGATCCACAGGCAAGCAATCTGCATCATTAGCGAATAATCTGCGATGCAGAGCACCTTTAAATCTCCAAACCACAGTCTGAACCGAGCTGGGGCCAAGCGCACCCCCATTTTCTCTTGATAGCCACTGCAATTGGATCCTTGCTGCTGCGTTCTGCTGCAGTGTTCCTATCTGGGTTCCCGAAGCTTTCACGATGCTAAGTCCAGTGGCCACGCCCGGGCCCTCGCCTTGGCCACCCTGCAGCCCAGTAACCGAAACGCTCTGGGTTTCGCTCTGTTCCAATTCCGGCAGCTCCCTCCTAGGGCTTCCGCGTCTCCATTTTCCGGCCCCTGCGCTTGCTCACCTTCTCGTCTCCACCTTGGCTCTTCCTTCGCGTTGAACTGTGCTCTACTTCATCTTCATGCACCGAGGCCCTCGCCCCCACACCCAGGTGATGGTAACTGGAGGTGCAAAACGTTAGGAAATAATTGGGTTCCGCAGCCGCGGGACTGGAGCTCCGTGGTGAGGTGAGCACCGGGGGGGCTCCACCTCCTGCCTCCTTGCGGAGACCCCGTGGGCAGGGGTGCTCTGCGCAGCGGGGAAGATCCCTTACCCGGAGCGGAGGAGCAGAACTGAAAGGAAATGTGTTTCTGTTCGTGCTTCACCCAGTCTATGGTGCTTTGCTGCGGAGCGGGAGCTGCCTACCACGGCTCGCATGCAGACTGAGGCTCTAGGGTCTTTATACACTCCCTTCTGGCTTTTGTCCCCCGCTGTCCCACAGAGGTGCACATCTAGTCTTCAAACGTCCCTCTCCAGCGCTCTTTGGTAGCTGTTCTCCATCCACACGTGAGAACGCCATCCCTGGATCATCTTTGACGCACTGATGCCGCTCATAAGCGACTTCCCACTCACAAGCAGACGCTCTCAGAATGGGTTCTCTCTGACCATCTTCCCAGCTGGAACAAGTCAGACCGTGGTCTTCCGAGAGCGCTGCCGCAGCCTCCTCACGGCCTTCCTGGGACGCATCAGTCGGCTTCACACGCTGGCCAGCGGCCAAGTTCTGTCCTCAAGCCGCTCCCACGCCTCCCTTGTGCACTCGCGCGAAAGTCAAGAGTCTTCGCCATGGCTTCTAAGGCTCCGGAAATGAGCCACCTGGACTCCACGTCTCCGGCTTTGTCCCCTGCCTGCCCTCTTTGGTGCAGCACTCTGTGTCCTGCTGGGTGCTGACCTTCCACCAGACCACAATTCCTGGCTGGAACGCACGGAGCCCCGCCCTGAGTTTCTCTCTTCTTTCTGCTCAGGTTCCAGGCTCCGAGAGGCCTCCTGGGATGGCCCCGCGCGAAGCACGCTCCAGCACTCTCTGCTCTTCCGCCCTGTTGCTCCTTGTTGACACACACAGCATAGCCCACCATGGCACAGCGTGTTTGCTTCTGAACTGTCTCTTCACAGCCAGAACGAACCATTTCCTTCTCCCCTACAGCCTTGCTGCTTCGAGTACCACGGGGCGCTGCACGGGTGCTCAGCAGGTGTTTTTGAGCTAGTGATTTACTAACATGATGGACCCAAGAAAACGAAAGACGCGTTTTGTTGGTCGGGCTCACTGAAATTCTAGCGCAATAGGCCTTTTCCTGTGTCTGTCTCGGGAGGACAGTACCCCACTCCTAGCTAGCATCGACAGTGTTCACATTTTACATTTCTCTTTTGAAATTACATTCCAAGTTTCGTCAGTATAAGGCCAGCAGAAGTTCTATGAACTTCAAATATCCAACGTAAAGACTTCAGCCTTCCCCCTGAGTGACTGTTGGGTTCCGCTGTCCATCACCCCATCCTGCTCACTGCCTGTCAGGTCAGCCGACCATCGGGCCCAGACCTTAGGTCTCTGCCCTTCTGTGGACCCCTGACCATCCCCCGCCACCTTTAAGTTGTTGCAGCTGCCAGCACCTCGCTTCATCCTCCAAGTCAGCATGGAGCTTGAAGTGGCCCCTAGACCACACAGAAGAAACCAGGCCGTCCCTGAAGCCCGCATCAAGCTCCTCAGTCACTTCTGTGGGGTGAATGGTGCTGGTCCCCCCAATGATTTCACCTGAGCCATAACTGTGTGTGAGAACTTGAAGGGTCAGCTACAAGATCGATTAAGTAGATCTACCATAGCCAGATTGCGTGGGAGCCACCGGACCCGGCACGTGCCGTGGGAACAGCTCATCATCACGTGGCCCCTGGCGCGCGCACATGTGTGTGTGTGTGTGTGTGTGTGTGTGTATGTGTGTGTGTCCTTCCACAAAGCTCCCAGTCCCTGTGAGGCTGTGGGACTCCCAGAAGCCTTGTCTCTCTCTCATCCTCGGCCTAGCTCTTGGGCCTTTGGGGGAGCACCTCAACATCTATCCTTTCATGGGTGAGCAGGTGGATTCGCCCAAGGAGCCGTGCACAGCTTCCCAGTTGGCCTTGACCTGTGTACTTTGGGAGGCACGTCGGTCACAGTCGGGATGCGACCCTCCAGCTGGGGCTACTCAGTCGCTTGTCAGCCCCTGGTGCACAGCCTCTATGGGCCCAGCCAAGTAGGCTGCCCAGCGCTGTCCTCAGCCTTCTACAGTTTCATCCTCAGATGCATCTGACTTCTGTGTAGACTCTGGATCCCTGGACTCTGAGGTCCTGATATGCCATAGACAAGCTGAGAACAACATAAGCGTGGCAACGCTCACAGGGAGAGAGACAGAGGTCAGATGCACATGCTTTGAGACAACTTCCTCCAGGAAGAAATGAGGAGGCATTCCTACAAAACGGGGTAAATCCATATAGAGAAAAGAGAAATGTCTTTACTGGTTTTTCCTTCTCCCACCGCAGAAGCTGTCATCCAAGAAAGAGAACTCCCTATGTCAGAGGGCATCAAATTTACCCTGCTGACAAGGAGACCCATCCTCTGGGATGGAAGAGCCTGTACCCAGGTTGCTAGTTCCTCCTCAAGAATGGAGAATATTTATTTCTCAGAGTAAGGTTGAATGGGTTTTCCTGTAGGAGAACGCTGTCTGCCCCAGTGCCCCACCTTCTGGGATACAGAAGGCTTCTGGCAGCATGAAAGTGACAACTTCTGGAGCTTCTCCCTTTCGGTATTGAGAAATCTGGAGCAGTCTAGTGTTGCATAGGCAACACTGAGTTGTGATGTGTGTATGTTGGGACACCTCACTCTGCTTCCCTTCTCTCTCCGATGACCGCAGGCCTCTGAATCTGGGAGGGCTGCAGGCGACAGAGTCCTTTCTCGGAGCTTCTTTTCTGACCAGTGAAATCGTAGCTGCTTCCAGATTGAAGACAGTGCTATCGTTGTGAATGCAGAACTGGAAGTAGAAAAATTTACGAAACCTCACTAAGTGGTTAGAGAAGTGAAATTAAACCTTACGCAAACTGCCCTTTAGACCCTTTGATGTGCTGGAAACATCCCTGGTGTTGCTTTTGTGTCTGTATTATTGCTCTTACTTCTGCTACCTGATGCCATGCTGTTGTGTAGGGGGGAAGCTTTCTCCATCTTCCCCACAGAGTCTCTATCACCATCTCCATGGTCACAACTGTGTCCAGCCTCCCTAGTAGCAAAGCACACGAGCCCATCTCTCTGCCTGCAACACACCGAGATGACCAGTAAGTAACGAACCCAGAGCATTCAAGTTTCCTGCTACCTGTCTCTTCCTGGGAGCAGTTTCCAAGCCTGGGTTGATCCAGCCCAGAGCTCCTGCTGGGATGTGAGGCCCCATGGGCACGATCTATGGGGATTATCGACGCATCGTTCTGCAGCAGCCTTAGAACGCACCCTCCTCCAGCACCCTGAGTTTGTGTGCCGAGTAGCAGCTGGCCCCGCGCTGTACAGGAAACAGGGTGATGCAGGAGCTCCACGCTGCTTTGCAAGCAGGACTGGGCCCCTTATGTCTTTGAGTCCTGCATAGTACCCCAACATATCAGACAACAAAAGGAGCATTGGAGGCTATGGAGGAAGACCTTTGAGTGCTCCGGGGTCCAGGGTGACCTTTGCAAGGTGTGGATCTGGTGAGCAGTCCAAGAGCAGGTTCAAGGCCTCGGAAAACATCTTTTTCCCCTGGACATCAGTAGTGTCCTCTCTAGACTGCAGCTGATAATTCCAGGTGGCCCTGAGAACTGACTGCCACCAGACTCAGGGGAAGGGGCAGCCACAGTGGTGCTGTGGCCACTGGCATCTGAGCGCATACCAGGCCAGGGAAGCAGGAGGAAATCCCCTCATGCTGAGGAACAAAACCCTGGTGCTTGTGATGAAGTCATCAGGTCCCCAGGGGCAGAAAAACCATCATTTCCTTGTAAGCTGGGTTAAATCCCTCTCTGGTGGGGCTCACGATGACTAACTGATGGACTCAGAGAGGGGGAGTCGGCCTTCCTCACCGGCATTGATAGGCAGTCCTTCGTGTCCTACTTACAGAAATTTGGGGCGCCAGTACGCTGTCATCCTTGAGGAGCTCCGATGGTTCTTACCTCAGAAGTTTACTTAATCATGGAACAAAAGTTCTGTGCAGAAGACATTGCTGTGGTTTATGTGTGAAGTGTCCCCTGGACTCCTGACCTCTCTGACGGGCTTTTGGAAGGTGACCCATGGTGGGGGACTAAAGCTCACTTGTACCAAGGCCACGCCTGGTCTGGGAGCCTGCCCTGCGGACACGCTCAGGAAGGGTCCAGCTCCCCCCTCCCACTCGGCCCCCCCTCCCCCATTTCCTGGCTACCCCAGGGTTCAGCGCTCCTCCACTGTGGCCCTTTGCCATAGTGTCCAGTCTTGGAGCCGGCAGCCTTTGGACCCAAACCTCTACAGACCGCGAGCCAAAATAAACCTCTCCTCCTTTCGTTTGTCGATGTCAAACATTTTGTCCCAGCAACAAGAAAAATGACTGAAACTGAAATCCTCAGTCTACTTTTCTGGGAATTCCTCATATACTTCCTGAAGTGAAATGTGCTCCATCAATGGTACGTGAATAGCCTTTTGATGCAGCAGATGGTGTTCCCGTATAAGGCATTAGCATGCGCGACTGGCAGGACTTGGTGGACGGCAGACGACGGGGTTAGGAGCTGGGCAACTCAAGCTGAACAGGAAAAACGGTCCCTTAGACGACAATCTTGGCGTTATCTTGTTTTTTTTTTTTTTCTTTTTCTGTCAGACAGCACAGTGAGGTCTAATACTTCAACTAGAAGCCTTACAGACATTTATGGTTTTAAACAAAACTGTGTTCATTTGTTTGTCTACTTAGAAGTCACTGGAATAAATAAAAAGATAGATAGATATATATATACATATTTATGTATATATGTGTATATATATTTCATGTGTTGCTCTAGGTAGGACTACAGGTTCAGTGACCTTGCAAAATACAAGATCTCCACTGCCAGCTCCATGTACTGCAAAATACAGAAGCAACAAAATAAGATTGAAAAGTTCATTTTTCCTTATGCCTCATCTGTCTGCACAGATGTTGACTTAGTCAGATTTGCTGACCCTATACTTACACTACAATGCCCAGCCCTTACCAAAATGCCAAAGAAAGGCCAAGGCCTCTAACTCAAGTATTAGTTGCTGCCGCATGGTCCTTGTCCCTCAGACTTGCCACGGCCTCTCTGGTGGCAGAGGCTCCTCAGCCACACCGTGGAGAGCTTGCCAGGGAAGACCTGTGGCTTCTGGGCCTAGGTGCCTGAAGCTTGCTGCAGATTTCTTGAGGCTTCAGCTTGCAGACAGCAGAGCTTGAACTGTGTGGCCTGTCTGTCTCTCCGTGTTCCCCAAGCTGGGGCATTTCTGCTCTCCATATCTGTTGTTGTGTTGCCAGATCAGGTTCCAAGGAACCTGATGTTCCTACTTACAAATGAGAGACCTACAGAGGAGATGGCACTCTCAGGGCCTCCACGGGTGTCTGGTTGTCTTTCTGGTTTGGAAAGGCACGAAGGAACTCCACCTGAATCCATCATCTTCCTTCCACCTTTAGCCACATTTTGTTTTTACTGGTGGTTCCCAGATTGGCAAACACCTCCAATGTGTACCTGGTTGCTTATGTTGGGAATCTCCCTGGGCTTGTTATTGACTCTTGCAACTCTGTGACCAAGCAGTGTCCCCAGTTCTGGCCCTCAGACAATCTTCCAATTCTATTGCTTCTCCCTCTGTGATAACAAATTACTTCTCCCCATCTTACCACATGATGGTAGTGCTAATGGAGAGAGAGAGAGAGAGAGAGAGAGAGAGAGAGACAGAGACAGAGACAGAGACAGAGAGATGGAGAGACAGAGATAGAGTTCAGGACTACACAGGAAGAAGCAGTGCTTGCTGTACGTGAGCCAGTGTGCGGCTGGCTGGCGTGCACCCTTGCCATCTCAGCCTCCTGAGCACCTTTCTTCCTTCGCCCCCTTCTCCCACTCCAGCCATCCCGTTTCCACGCTCCTCAGCATTCTCCACCGCTTCTGTGGAGGAGGCCAGTCTTCTCCACCTATCTTACAAGGCCTGTCAGGATGTGACGCGGCCTCGCTCCACCAACACTTTGTCTGTGCTCTCCTTTGTCCCCTTGCCTTCCTAAAATACGCCCCTGTGACCGGGGCCCCGCTCCCCCAGCTCTCCCCACTCTCTTCCCGCCTCCGAGCAATGACGTGTGCTCGGGTTGGGGGGCTGAAGGCCCTTCTTCCCCAGCTTCCTCATCCTCTGGCTGACTCCTCATTTTCTGTCACGTCCGGGAGGAAGTTGCGCATCCAGGAAGCGTCCCTGGCCTTTCACGCCGCGTCGGCATTTCTCAGAGGTCCTTTCATAACGCCATGCTTTCCTCAGCGTCACTCATGCTGCTGCATGCTGGCTTTTCGGAAGATGGCAGAAGGTTGGCTCATGAGCCAGTGTCTCCGCTCCCCCTGTGCCACTCCCTCGGCTTTGTAGGGCTTTCTAAATAAATATGTGACCAAAGCAGGAGCATGGGCGACACAAAGCTCCGACGACTCTTAGAGGAAGGGGAGTAAGTACATCGCTAGCACCTGGGAAAGCCATGACAGGGAGCTTTGGCCTCAGATGTAAGTCCTATGGCAGGAGCGCTTTCAGCGGAGTGACCGGGCACAAGCTGGTGTGCAGTGGATCGCAATTTACTAGGATGTGATTGTGTGTAATAGGAAATACGGACAGCTTGCTTGAAAAGGGGGGAGATAACGTTAAGGTACAGAGAGAGGAACGTGTGGGGAACGTGGACGTAAATGACGAAGGCAATCGCTGGAGAGAGGGTGACAACTGTCACCCCAAAACAGACACGCAACAAAGGAAGGGCAGCTGGACAGAGGTCCACAGGCCCCAGCTGCATGCCAAGCTCTGATGAAATGTGTAGGATAAATGCATTCAGAAAGGAAGCCAACGGCCTTCCCTGGCCATGCTGGCTGCGGCAAGCATCATCTTCTTTGGTAGGGGTTCTTTCTTTTTGGCCCATGTTGAGCACAGTGTAGAGAAACAGCCAGAACAAAGACCCAGAAAATCTTTTTGATTTAATTTTATTAAACATTTATGTCTCTAAGGTACGAAGAGCCAGGCAGCAGGCAACAGCATATCCGCTTCTCAGCTGGAGGAATAAACTCTTCTCTCATGCAGTGGGCGACCTGGTACATGTCGAATTCAAAGGCTTTTGTCCCAGATGTACAAGTCTCCAGTCCAGGTACAACTCATTGTTTAGCATGAAAAATGTCTCCACCGTGGAAAGTCATAACCAACTTGTCAAAGTTTATATAGAAAACATTTTCAGTAAACACAGCAGAGTGCAGAGTTTCGAGAAGAACGTGTGAGACCGGGAGGATAAAAGCGAGCAGAGACGAACAGCTGTGCCCCGGGCCCTTCGCGTCTCATCAATCACGAGGCTGTCCTGCTCCGTGGTCCTCCACCGGCAGGTCGTGGACCCCTGAGGGGAGCAGAATGTGTTGTGAGGGGTCTGCAAGCCCATGTGCACACTCAGTATGGGCAGACTAAATAAATACTTTGCCACACACACACACACACACACACACACACGCACACGACTGTCTTCAAAGTGTCTACAGATGAAATGAAAAACACACACACATAATACACACACACACACACACACACACACACACACACACACACACACGCAATTTTACCTCCTGCCTTCTCTGAATGAACAGCAGTCTTTAATCACCTCTACCTTCCAAGCCTGTAGACACTAGAATCATGATTTCCAGTACAGTAAGCCCTTGCGCTCAAACGCCGTGGGGCTGCTTGCTGTTTGTTAGAAAACATGTATAAAGCCACTTGGGGATCACGTAAGTGGGAAGCAAAACGCTTTATCTGGATTTTAAACAATTTTTTGCTTCACACAAAATCTGTCCTTGCAGTGTGCTCAAGGCACAAGCTTGCTGTGCGCATTGCTTGCTGTGGAGGACGCTTCTACATCACCCCGCTTCCTCCACTCAACACACAGGTCCTGGACAGTGACACAGAGCGTTCCTGAATCCAGGCTGTGGTCTGAACCGGCTTTGCCCTGCACCATGCTTCCCAGGCAGAAGCATGCAGAGCGAAGGCGCCTTCTGTCTCCCCACTTTCTGTCCACAGGGGACTCCTCTGTGCTCTCTTCGTTTTGTTCACCCTGTCGCAGTGTGGCAGGAGCATCTCTACGCGGGGTTAAAAATTACAGTGTAGACGCTGGCAGCGCGTTCTCCGGGGCATTGCTCAACCCCAGTCAGACGTCACTGGCTATCGTTTGAAACGCCAGTGGGTGTACGACTTGCTGTTCCTTTCTGGCTGGCTGTGAGGTACTCTCGGCATCCCCTTTCCTGCCAGGAAGTAGCTGCTGAAAACGGGGAGCAGCATACCCACCACCACACGGCAGCCTCTGAAACAGGCAAAGCAAATGTTTCTTAGTGGTCATGGAGAACATTTTCCCCAAGCCTGCAGGTAGCATCGATGTGATCAGGGTAGCATCTCCCACACCTTGGCGCAGGGGGTGATCAGCAGAGCCGCAGGATCTAGCCTAGGTGTTCCAAGCTACATCTCCCTGGCCCAGCTCTTGGCCTCACCAGGCCCCTTAACCTCACTTAGGAACTCATCTTCTCCAGCGATGCCCGCTGGTACTCCTCAGGCAAACAGCAGAGAGAGGCGGTGCCTCACAGAAAGGGCGACCACCTATGCTACGATGCAGAAAAGCTGCCCAGAAGAGAGCCGCCCCACTTGCTGGACCACTCAGCCTCACTCCTAAGCGGCCCAGGAGCGGCCTAGGGCTGGCCACACAGCCCTTCCTGCTCCTCAAGACGGGTCCTTTCCCTGGTACATTCTCTTCCAACATTTTTTGCTTGGGAACTCAGCCAACACTTCTGTTTCTTACACCTGTACTTCAGAATAGCATCTAAATCATGTTTCTTTTATTTAGTTTTAGGTTTGAGACTCACAATTTCCAGATATCTGATGAAAAAAAAAAATGCTTTCAAAATGTCCTCCTCGCTTCTGAGCTCTTTTTAATAAACCAGCAGCGCCATTCGTTCTCTGCCACACACGTTGCTTTTGGTTGTTGCTCAGAGTAGAGGGACAGCGAAGTCCTGCACCGACTATCTCAGGGACTAGAGGGCAGACCTGGTCCCGGGAGACAAAGGTGACACCTCCATCATTGCTCTCAGTCACTGCTGAGGAGCCAGACTGAGTGGAAATACAAATTGAATACAGAGTAAAGAGCTCCGAGGGAGAACCAGGAGAGGTCTCCTACGCTACATCCTACATAGCGTCTGTGCCTACAGAGACCTTTGCCCTGACACTCCAGCGCCCCGGAAAAGCTGGCTAGCTTACCAAAATTGGCTTCTTTTGAATAAAAAGTAGATGCTTTGATGTCTCACTTTTAATAAGGGACAAATGAGATTAAATGTAAGTGCCTCAGAAATTAAAATATGTAGCTAATTTTGATAACTCATGGCATATAAAGTGATACTTGGTTGTCTTCTGAAAGGCTCATGAGCCCCGCTTTGTTTCCGGAGGGTCAAAGGAGTACATGATAACTAACCAGGTAAGGAACGCTCTTGTACATGGAAAAGCAGAGTGAAGTGAAGGTTTTTCAGAACACTCTAGAGACATGTTTTGTGCCTGACTTGGTCCAATTTGTTGGCCATTTTGGACTTGGATTCATCTCATTAAAAGTACTCTTTGGTGGCTGGCACAAATCCTGGCAAAATACACACCGTGTGTTCATGTGCGTGGGGCTGCTTTCTTTTTTTTTCTCTGAAGCTTTGAAAATTACTTTTGTGGTTATTATACTTAAAGATCCTTTAGACACTTTAGTTCTCTTTAACCATGATTTTGGGCTCAGTCTCCAGCAAGGGAAGTAGCCCTGGTGCTAAGCGTCACTTGGCAGGGCTTTCGGGCTCCACCCCCGCAGTTACTACAAGCTTGCATTTAGTCAGAGCACCAACTCGTCACTTCATAAACCAGATCTGCTCTCCGTCATCCCACAGGAACCTGTTCATGGGCCGTGGGGACGGGAAGGCGCTGGACAGACTCCCGCAACCCGAAGGCCAAACCCACTCGGATGCCAGGAGATGACTGAGACCATTCTGTTGTTTTGAGTCTCCTTGAATACCAAAGAAGTCGTAAGAAAAATATTGCAGCACATTTTAACTCCTTCAGATCATACAATAGCCCAGGAACAACAAAGGAACCTTTAGAAAAGGCAAGAGCTGAGAGCCTTAATGAATGCAAGACTCTGGCTAAGTGACTTTCCTGAGGACTCCCTGCCTCAGTGCCCCTGCTCAGACCTGAGGGCACCCAGGCTCGCCCTTTGAGTTCTGTTGTTCAGCTGACAGTTAAGGGACTTATGTATGTAGAGTTTACAGAAGAATAAACCCATTCAACAAAATTAAAAGAAAAAATCTAAGAGCAATTTCTGGGACCTTTTGGGCTTATTTCCTAGGTGAGGAAACAGAAGCAGAAGAGCATCATGGTGCTCTGGGCACAGCCCATGAGCACATGCAGAAGGGCGGCTCTGTCTCTGCGGGTAGAGGGCTATGGAAGGGCCTGGGGGTCGCGCGTGGGCAGGCCGGCCGCTGGCGTTGAGCGAGCTGGCAAATGCGGGAGCGTTGTTGCCCTGAGAAGACAGATTGGGCCACAAAGTCACCACGAAGTGGGCTGACTCAGGGCCAGGTGTGGCCAGCAGGACGGCAGATGGCTGCTTCCACGTTATTTCAGGAAAGTGTCCAGGATGACACTTTTGCAAAAGGTGTGGGAAAGGTGACATCTTCACCTGGGAAGCTCCTTATTTCTGGTCCTGACATTCTGTTGTCAGTTTTGCAGTTGGAAGCCTGTGAGGGGCAACCTTGTATCCAACAGATTATGAAGACAGAAAGCAAGCATGGTAGACACTGACTTTTCTCCTTTTCTAGACAGTCTCTCTCTGAGTCATGCTTTAGTAATTTGGGTCTTCGCAATGACTTTCTCTGTGTGGGGAATTTTGCTTTTTATGGAGCGCTCCAGTAATTCCTCCCTCTGAAGCAAGCGCTGGGAAAGCGGCACCCACACCCTTCCCATACCGCTGGGATTCTAGGCCCCTTCGCAGCTCGCCCAGCCATGCTTGAACCGGCAGTTGGGCAGTGGCTGTGGCTGTCCCTCCTCATGGACCAATTCCGGCTCTCCATGGAGCATGAGTATGACATCTTTTGGGCCAACCGGAAAACTTGTGTATTTATTGTATCCCTATACAAAGGATAGATACAATGATTTTTAAAAAGCATTAAGACTTACATTCTGAGGATGTCAGGATATGGTGGAAACAGAATGCGATACAGGTATTCTACTAGGCCGTTGGGTGACATGTATGAAAAGCCTCAACATACTTACATTTCCTAATTCACAGGAATTACATGCCTGCATTGGCCCCTCATTTCCTCTGAAGTCCACTGAAGTACAGATGTGGGTGCATAACATGGAAGACCCCTTGGTCCACGTCTCTCAGAGTTTAATAAGGGACATCAAGCCAAGTAGCTCAAGAGAAAGAATTTAAAACTTGAACTTTTTCTTAGCAGTATAAAGAGTTTTATTAGGCAGGTTTAAAGTACACACTTGATTTAGCGCAAGCCCTTGGCAACAAGGGCACTAGAATCTGAATTAGAGACTATTTAGGTGATTTTGATGGTGGAAATCTGTACAATTTATGAATACATAGAAAATTTGTGGGTTGTTTATGGAAGAAAAGCAGTGGTACTCTAAGGGGTACAAAGATAATCGTTTGCTTTGCAGAGAAGTGATGGCCCGCCTCACAGGGAAATGCCAGGCCCATTCTGCCACATGGACTTTGGAATGATGGATGAACCAGAATAGTTTTCCTAAAATCTGTATTTCAGAACTTCTAAATCTGTTTCTCTTCAGGCAGGTTTCTGCCCTTTATCTTATCACCAAGCTGATTTAGAGACAGTATCTTGAAGAGATTTAGAGTGTGATGGGCCTGGGAGGAAAGCAATGTAAACAAGCGTGGAGTCTACAGATAAGGAGGGCTGGGCTAATTTTGTGTCCTGAAATCCGTGTCTTGCAAAGAAAAAAATTTAAGTCATGATTTTCTTTGTCTCTTTTTGCCTGCCTTTATTTATTCTGTCTTAACTCCTGCCCCCATGGGAGACTCCTAGCTCTGAAGGTCTTAGAGGGGCTGAAGGTCTGTCTTCCATTTCAGACTGAGTGAGACAGTGACTGCATAGGGCTGCCAAGGGCTGCCCTTTCACGGACCATCATTTTGTGAAAGTCTTGAAAAGAGGACAAGGACATTAGCAAGGTCAAAGATGCTAAAGTTTGATTTTATAGCCATGCCAAACGACTAAGGGCCAGAAGATTACAAGTAGAGTACTAGTGCCTAGTGACTCCAGACAGCTATGGAAATCAGGCCAAAGCAAGTGACATTTGGCATAAGCCATTCATTTTTAACATTAGCCTCTATTTGTCCAGAGGGGCTAACCCAAGTTCAATAGGTAGAGTCTAATAAGAAATTCGATGTTCTATCTACTATCTCTGTCTGTCTGTCTGTCTGTCTGTCTGTCTGTGTTTTTCAAGGTCAGGTATAGCTGCTCTGGGCTACTTTGGGAGCATTGTAGCTTCTCCAGCTTCTTCTCTACCACTGCTAGGCTAGGTCAGGATGTTGCTTGGCCAGGTAGCTCCCCTTGCTGACATGGGGGAGCTATCTCTTTTAGTGGCCTTCTGTCTTGCATGGTGCCTATCAGCTGAGTGCTGTGCTCTGGGGGTTCAACAGTCTCCTGGCTTGGGAGGTGGCAGGACTTGCTAGTGTTGCAGGGGCCTTGACGAGGGGTCGTGTGCCAGGTCCTGGCTGACCCAGGAGGAGCGGTGGCAAAAAACATTGGCTACACTCCAAGTCTCACGATGGCCTCTAGTTTTGGTCTTCAACTTGGCCTTGCTGTGGTCCTTAATTCTGGGTTCCAATATGGACTATTTATAAAATGTTGGGAGATTTAAACATTCAGGCTAGTTAGTAACAACCGTTGCTCCTGCCATCCACAGGGTTGCAGGGACTACAGAACAAGTAATTATTGGCGAAGCTCAGGATCTAGGACTGTCAGTGAGGAGAAGGAACTCGGAGCCAGGGCGGCTTGGCGCAGCCGTGTTGCCTTGGGTGGGAAGGAAGCCGTGCTGTGGGGTGGGCCGAGGCTCCTAAGGCGCAGCGATGAGAACGTGTCTGCCTTCTCCCCCTCGCCTGTATTCGCCAGCCCACCTGCTCTTCCCAGAGGCTGAGTCCAATTGGAGGGGGCCGAGGGGAGGAAACCGCCTTTGTAGGGGCCACTTCCCTGCGCCAGGGAGCAGCGGGGGTGGGGTGGGATGACGAGGAGCAAAAAGGCAAATGTGGGGCCCGGGAGACAGCACAGGACAGGACCTGCGCAGTGGGGCGAGGCTCAGGGCTTCCTTGCCTGGAAGATGCCGCTGAGAGGCGTCGGAAGACACAGCGCAGCCACCAGCGCAGGCTAGGCTGAGCGCTCCGGAGAGGATGGCGGAGAGTCTGCCTTTCCCTCCCAAGGCGCCCTGTGTACAGGACCGTGGGCACGAGTGGAGTGAGGGAATGAAAGATAGAAAAGTGACAGGCTCCTCAGGGGCTGACTGCGCCAGCGTTCCTCCAGACGGGCGCCCCATCTGCGCAGCGTTTTGTCCCCAGGCAAAACATATGATGGAGCCTTTCTAAAGAAACCGAGCAAGCCGGGAAAGCTACAGTCGGAATTTCGTGGTGCTCCGGAGGAAATCCATTCTCGTCTCCCTGAGATATTTGCAGACCGGCTGCTCACCGGTCAGCTCCCACGCCTCTCTCTCTAGGTCAAAGCGATGGTTCAGGGTTGTCTGGCCGTGAGGAGACTGCAGTAGGAAAGGCAGAGGGCGAGTCAGGCCGCAGTTCCTCCTGCGCAAAAGCGGACACGTGCGCCCCACGTCGCCATGCCGCCCTCCTTAATAGCAGACAGACCTCTACAGCGCATTAGGAAAACTAGCAATGTGAAAAGAGACGTTTCCTAGATTGAAAAATAGAGGAATAACCTCGGGGGGGGGGGCGAAGGGGTTAGGAACAGAAGTAACTTAAAAGTCATTCTTAGAAACATTCTTTTAAATGGAAGAAAAAAAAAAATCACATTTCCCAAACAGAAAGTAGAAAAATGAGAAAACGAGAAAGCGGCCTTAAAGGATGAAATCGAACTGGTAGTGCTAACAGTTTAGGAAAAGTGCCAGAATTCTAGAAAAAAACAACCGTTAAATATGAGACAAACTGAGAGGGCCTTCTTCACCTAACCAACACGTCAGAGAGAAAGAGAGAAATACTGAAATGTTACAGCAAACAGTAAAAAGACACGTCCTACAGCAGGAGAAGCCCATAGGCCTCAGTTCGGAATCCACGGGGTCCCCCTGAGGGGCACAGTGAAGGAGCCCCGCGCGGCCACGAGGCAGGGGTCAACCAGAGCGGCACAACTAAAACGCAGCCCGCGAAGCACCAGGGAAGAAACAAGTCGTAAGTATCACAGAAAAGAGACTTCTTACTGCTCTGAGCATTCTGAGGTGATGTCCTTCTCTACCTAGAAAACTCTGCGTACGCCATGTCCCGTGGGAGGCACGGAGCACTCGCGCCAGCAACGGGTCATCTCTCCGGAAGCTGCTTCAGCGAGCACCCCCCCTCCCCCCGTGCTGCGTGTCTGTCTAGGAAGATGCAGGCAGTAGCCTCTTCCCTGCAGAGAGGCGAGCCAGCGAGGGCCCAGGCCTGAAGGCGTAGGACAGCAAGGCCAGAGAGCAGCTGCTGGGGCACCGTGTGGCTTTTCAGTTAGCTAATAGGGCTAAGGAGATGACAAGTGACAGGTAGAAAGTAACAGAAAGTCCAAGGGAGAGATTTTAGTAGAAAATTACAATAAACCAGGCACCTACTTCGACCTTCGGTCAGGAGCGGTGTGGGTGGCCAAGAGTGTGGCCAAGGGCTGCACAGGGCTTACAAGCTGAGCACGCTGCTCCATGTGGTCCGTGGTTTTGCCCTAAAATACAACACTGCACAGTGATGTCTGCCTGCCTGCCTACCTGCTCACTGTTTGCCTGCCTGCCTGTTTATCTGCGTGTCTGTCTGTCTGTCCCTCTTTCTGCCCCCTTTATCTTGTTCTTTAAGTGAAAACCCTGAGGAGATAGTATAATGGCTTTATCAGCAATTGAAAGAGAACAAAAATGTCAACTATTTAGACACCGTAAGCATCCATGCACAGTAAGATGGGACAAAAATTTTCTGAGCAGAAAAAGAGTGGAAATGACAGAACCCCGATCACCTCTTCTTTCAGGGACAGCGAGTATCAGGAAATACTGTCAAGACTCGAGGGAGACACCAGAGCAATAGTCATAGTATCTCAAGCTAGAAATAAAACACAAATTGCATTGACAAAAAAGTAAAAACAAAGCAAATATTTAGAGGAGGAAGGGAGTGTAATGGAGAAGAGTGGGTCTCTGTCGTCGTCCTAGGGATCCTGCAATTTGTCTGAACTTGTTGAGCCAGTACACAGAAAAATGCACACATTACCCAGTGCGTTAATACCCAAAACTCTCGCTTGCAGGCCAGAAAAAGCGGCACGCTAGTGATGAAGCAAAGTCTTAGCTGGCCTCCTGGCATGGGGTCTGCACGTCAGCAAGGCCTTCTATGTGTTATGAACACTTTAAACATCTGAATAGTGCTCTTCTGAGACAGCGTTTCTCAGTCCAGGCAGGGCAGTGTGACAGGCAGACAGGGGGCTTTAAAACAGTGTTGAAAAGAAGACAAAGCCCAGGTCCTGCCTTAAGTAATTGTACCTTAAATGGTCTGCATGGGCTTGGGAAATCACTGGGGTGTGTGTGTGTGTGTGTGTGTGTGTGTGTGTTAGGAATTTCTGAAGTGGTTGAAATATACAGTCATAGTTGAGAATCAGTAATTAGAATAATAGTGCTAAGGGTTTGATAGAATGAAAACAAAAACAATTGGGGAAATTTATTTGAGGATCTATGTGAGCAATGGGCGAAGGGCGTGAGAACAACAGGAAAACGCTGCTTGGCTCATACACTGCTTTATAATTTCTTTCTTTCTTTCTTTCTTTCTTTCTTTCTTTCTTTCTTTCTTTCTTTTTTGTATTTAGGACACAGTCTACAGGGTCTATAGAGTCTTACTACATAAATCGGACTCACAGGGATTCTCCTGTTTTTCAGCCTCCAAGCTCTGGGACTACAGGTGTGCGCCACCACTCCCAGTCTCAATCCTGCCTCAACCCGACTGGTGCGTTCAGCCTAAGCAGGCGCTTTAGTTCACTGAGCTGTCTGGCCAGCCCGATTTTATAATTTCGGGTCCACACCGTGATTTGTCAGTGTATTTTTCATGCAAAAAGATTCTGACTCAGCAATTATTATGCACAGCATTTTAAGAAGAGTTCATCAACTACAAGAATATTGGTATTTACAGAATTTAATGATTATGTTGTCCTGTATATATACATATATAATATATAATATATTATATATATTATATATTATATGTATATATTAATATATATGTATATATATATATATATATCCATAGAAATATAGAGCTCAACACCATGGCTGTTGAAATGTTGATATTAGTCTATTCCTCAGCATCCACCTTTCACCCCTTCTAGGGCCACAAAGGCTTTGCTAGGGGGCAGGCCAGTAGGAGAGAGGAGAGATTTTCCTAGATTCCCTGGTAGCTAAGCACATCCACATCATTATTTTCAGCCAGTTAGATTTCAGGAGGAGTTGTGTGCACAAATTCCAGAAAGTTTTCTTTATGGAAGAGATGAGCCATTATTTTTCCTGCCCTGTACTTCCTGGCTCGAATTCTCACTGTAGCTGGAAAAGTCATTCTGGACCCTGAGGTGACCCAGAGAGGAGGGGACCCTCTTAGAGCAATAAGAAAAGACAACCTGGGGTGCACGGCCCTAGGTTCAGTCACCAGTGTCAAAGAAAACAGTAACACTTAAGAAAATATAATACAACTTCAGCTGCCGTAACTCGGCTCCCTGGTTCCAGGAAACACTGCTCCAACCCACAAATGCTTTCCTCCAGGCTCCCACAAGAAAGAAAAGAAATCAAATTCTGGAATGCTTAAACCACGTTAGCTTTGCTCTTCTGTTACTTATGGGAATCTTGTTTTAATGAGCACAATACTTACAGCATAAAAAGTTTGAAATAAATTTGTTGAAGAAATGTATCAGGTGATTGCATTGGGAGAGCAAACAGACACAAGATGAGCGAGAAGGCAGAAGGTCCAAATGCCACCGCCCTTTTGGCACTCATGAGCACTCCACCAGATGCCACCAAGGCTGGGGGGGGGGCTCCCCAAGGCAGAGCACATGCTGGCCCACGGGACAGATCTCGGCAAACGCAGAAGGACTGAAATTGTGAAGAGCATCTTTTCCAGTCACAGTGGAATGAAGCTAGAACTCAATTCTCAGAAGGAAAACTGCAGATTCTACAAATCTGTGGAAAGCAAACAGCACACTTCTGAATAGCAAGCACGTCAGAGAAATCGCACGTGATTAGCAAACAAATTAAAACAAAAGAAAATGGAAAAGAATCATAAAATTTAATGAAGGAAAGCAGAGGTGAAAGGAAAGTTCATATCTGCGAATATACACATTGTATAGAAAAACTGCCCCACATTTACAGCCTAACTTTAAAATTCCAGGTGCTCAGCTAGGAGGAAGAAGGTGAACAGAGTGAGCAGAACGTGGAAAACTGCGACAATTAGAAGAAAGAAAAGGAAATAGATGATGTTAGAGGAAAATATAAAAGAATGTAAGAGCAAGGTTAATTTAAAAGACCAACAGAAGAGATAATAATAAAATAACAAAAATCAGACATAAAAAGAGGATGTTACATGAAACAAAACACTGAGAAAGTTTTAAGAACAAATTGCAGGGCCAGCCAGATAGCCCAGCGGATTAAAGCGCCTGCAGGTTCAGGGGCTGGGGTTCATCCAGGCCTGCCCGGCCGGCCCTGCTCCCCGGGCAGGCTGAGACGGCAATGGAGATGGGCATGGTGGCGCTCGCCTGTAATCCCAGCTCTTAGGAAGCTGTGAACGGGGATCACTATGAGTCTGATCTAGTAGTGAGACCCTGAACACCCTGTAGACCCTTCCCTAAGTTACAGAAAAAAAAAAATTGCACACCAACTAATTGAATGAAATAGGAGAAATGAGTAAATTCATGGGAACGCAGCTTTTCAACACTATATCATGAGAAATAGAAAATATGAATAGGCCAGTACCTAAAGGTAATGTAAATAATCATAATTATGGTAATAATAATAATAACAACAAAAACACTTCCAGTAAACCACCTTCCAGCAAGGAAAAGCTCAGTGCTAAGTAGACGGCAGAATTTAAGCAAATCTTTAAAGACTTGGTGCTGATCTACACTAACTTCTTCTAGAAACTTCCAGAGGAAGGAACAACTCCACGCTTACTCAAAGACATGAGAAGGAAACAACTGGTGAAGTCGGTGCCTGTGACATTAAGGTCATGAGAAGAAATGGAGCGAACCAGATCCAGCAGCACCCTGACGCGCTGCACACTGTGAACAAGTTCCAGTTCTGCAACAAAGACATTTTGCATACAAAAATCTATGCATATAATGTGCATATTAATAAAGGACAAAACACTTCTCCTTTCATGATTAAAATGCTCAGTAAAGGGCTGAGGAGATTGCTCCACAGTCTAAGTGACTGCCTGGCAAGTACGAGGACCCAGGTTCGATCCCTGGAACCCCAGGTATGACTTGCTAGTCCTGAAATTGAACTTGGTGGTGCATGCCTGTAATTCCAACCCTGAGGAGACTGAGACATGAGAGTCATTATGAATCTGAACTGTGTAGCAAGATTCTGTCTTTTTAAAAAAAAACTTTCAATAAATTAAAAATGTAAAGTAACTATCAATATACCAAAGGGGAGATATAAAAAGCCTTCAGCAAATGTCATCCTCAGTAGGGTAAGACTGAAAAATGTTCCTCCAAGATTAGCAGAGATGTGTAGTTTACTGTTTTTATTAAAGACGGTATTAGAAGTGATACTCAAGAAATTAAGCAAGAAAAAAAAGAATGAAAGACATCCAATTGGAAAGGAGGAAGCAAGGATTTTTATTGGTGGTGTTCTGTGATGATGTAACTTGTATGTAGAAAGCCCTTAAAGTCTCTTGTCTCTCTCTCTCTCTCTCTCTCTCTCACACACACACACACACACACACACACACACACACACACATACACACATTGGATATAGCAGCACATGCCTTAATTCTAGCTATTTAGGCTGAGGCACTAGGAATACAAACTCAAGTCTAATCTAGGCAATTTGGCAAGACTGTGCTTAAAAATTTTATTTTTTATTTATTTATTTTCATTTATGTATTTGGCACAGGGTCTCACTCTGCAGCTCAGACTCATAGTGATCTTCCTGTTTTCATCCTCCCCAGTACCGGGATTATAGGCATGTGCTACCATGCCCAGACTTGTTTGCTGGCTCAGCATGCTCTGAGGATGGGGCCAGTGCAGCCTGGGGGCCAGCATTGAACCTGTGTCCCTGCAAAGTTCTAAGATAAGATAAGATAGAGTGGATGGGGTATAGATCACTGGTAGAGTGTTTGCACATCCAAAGCCCAGGGTGTTCTCTTCAGAACAAGAAGAAAGGAAAAAAAGAAAGGAAAGGAAAAAGAAGGGAAAAATAAAGATATCCAATTTGTGGTAGCATCAAAAACTAACGAAATTATCAAAAATAAATCTAGCAAATGAAATTAACTGGTTGTGCAATGAGGATTACAAAACGTTATGAAAGAACACTAACTAGTGGTGGGAATTCTGTGTCCATGGATTAAGAGACCACATTGCCAACATGGAAACACTACCAGAGCCATTAATAGATCCATTACAGTTCCGATTCAAATTCCAATGCATATTTTGTGGAAATAGAAAAAAAAAATCTGGAAATTTGTATGGAATTCAAGGGAATTGAATAGTCCAGAAAATTTTGCAAAACAAAACAAAAACAGTTGGAAGACTCTTTCAAAACATATTATAAAATCATAGTGATTAAAACAATGTAGGCTACCTGCATGAAGACAGGCGCACAGCCAGCCAGGGCAGAGGTGGCCTGTGCGCATCCTATTACCTGTGGCAAGCACCATAAGACCCAAAAGGTGTGCAGTGATCTAATAGTATCAGGAAAAACTGCATCTCACATGTGAAAGAAGGAATTTGCATCTTTCTATTAGGTACCAAAATTCATCAAAAATGGATTAAAGGGTTAAATGTAAAACTCAACAGTGTAAAGCTCTGACATGAAAGTAGGGAAAAGGCTTCAGGATGCTTTGCTGCTAATGACTCATTGGATAGGAAGGCCCAAACACAAGCGCGAGTGGAAACACAGACAGGCGCGATTGTGCCACACCTAAGCAGGCGTAGATAACGTGACAGTTACACGTCGAGTTTCTCTTAGTTCATTAAAAGTCAGGCTTGGGGCTGATGCTGTGTGGACTAAAGGTTGTGTAGTGTCTTCTGAACAGCTACTAAGACGACAACAATATGCAATGTGTGAACCACTGGGACAGTCATAATGTGCCAGTGTGACTGTCTTACTGACCTGCTTTCAAACTCTCCTTCCTTGTTGTTTATCTTTTTTCTGTCTCTGAAAAATAAATTCAACCTGTGGTGTAAAGAAGCAACCTTCAGAATGGAAGAAAATATTTGCAATTCATTTATCTGATAAAAGATTACTATCTAAAACATATAATGTACAATGCAACTATAAAAGCTAAATCTAATCAGGAGTGGGGGAGGGACTTGAATAGTTATTTATCAGAAAGGATATAAAAGTTGCCAGCAAACGTGTGGAAAGCCGTTCAGTGTCACCGCGTGCCAGAGAAGTGTAGGTGCTAGGCACGAGCCTTCCCAGCACACCCACGGGTGTGGCCGCTGCACGGAGAACAGCAAGTATCCAGTGGCAGTGACAATCGGGGCACTTGCGCATGGCTGCTGGAAGGCAAAATCGCACAGATGCTGTGGAGAGCCGTTATGGGAGGTGCTCAGAGCTGAGCGGCGTGACTGCCCCAGCAGCACCGCGAGGGTGCGTGCCCTGTAGCCACAGCAAGCGCTCCGACAGCAGCTGCGTGGAAGCGTGACGACGCAGACCAGCGCTGGAGACGGTGCAAGGACCCATCGAGGGCTGAGGGGACAAACACGGCGGCAGCAGCATGTGTGGAACACTATTCAGCCTTCAAAAGATGGGAAATGCCATCACATGCTGCAGTCATGAAGGGAAGCTGAAGACAAGCTAAGCAGAGAAATAAATACTACGATGGCTGCCCTTACGGGAAGTGTCTATGGTAGTCAGGTAGGTGGCAGCGCCTTAACCGTATGTGTTGTTGCACCGGGAGCTTCCTCCGTCCTTGTCAAGGGGAGGGCTAGCCTTCTGTCCTTTCATACAACACGGTCTACAGTGGTCAAAAGCACAGAAGTAGGAAGTAGCATGACGGGGATGAGGGAAACCACAGCTGTTTAGTGGGCGGGGCTGTGGTTCCATTAGATAAAAAATCCTCTTCAGAGCCATGCTACGGGTTTATCTGAGCTGCACCCTTAAAGTAGCGTGGCAGGCTTCCTGCTTTTAGTATAATAAAAGGGAACGTAAAGTGCGCTTGGCAACCCTCTCAGTGTGTCTGGATGTGAGTCAGTCTGTAGGAGACGATGCCTTGCAGAGGAAGCAAAGGCTACCCAAGCTCTCCCTCAGCTCCTCGCATCACTCCAGTTTGTCCAAAATGTACAGATTAAGCACCAAACATTGTCAGAGTCATGAAAAATGGAGCTACTTCTATTCCGAGCAAAGTAGAAGAAGGCTTTCATTTGCGATCCCTGTGAGTGAGCGAGTGAGCGATTCTGGAAACCTGCTTCCGCTGGAGAAGCCGCTCCTATGCATCCCGCTCACTCCTCCAGGCTTGCCCATCCTGCCCATCCTGCCCTCCTGCCCTCCTGCCCTCCTGCCTGTCCATTATGGTAAGAAGAAGCAATGGGAAGGGAGCTTTGAACACCGGAAGTAAAAAAGCTCAGTTTTTAAAAAACAAGTTGTGTTTCATGAATTCCTTTGTCTCACCAGCAGAACCGAGGTGGATGTGGATATCAAGAAAACGCTGTGTATGTGAGAGAGGGAGAGACGAGGAGGAGGAGGGGAGAGAGAGAGCAAGAGAAAGAGAGAGAGAGGAAGATCCTGCTATGGGCTGGATCACCCAACCCGTGTGCAGGCCCGTGAACTAGCTCTAGGTTGCACCGATTTTTCTTGGTCCTGAGAGTTCCGTGTCACGGTCCCAAACAAGTGGGTCATGGCCTCGCCGTGCTTGGTGACTGGCTGTGCCTGCTTTTTTGCCTTCTCAAGCTGTGATGCACTGCTACACGGTACGGTGCTGAAAAGGAGCCGTAGGCTATTTCACTTTCATGTTAAATGAGTGGCCAGATGGTGTCCATCAAAGTGGCAAGAAAGGGTTAAGGTAGCAGATCTTCCCCATTATTAAAGCCAAATGTTCAGAAAAGGAGCTTCACCATAAATGTCAGGATCTCTCTGCTGCCCTGTAAAGCCTAAAGATTCTACCAGATAATAAAGTCTAGGAATAAAGCAATGAACATCGTGACCAGTGGGCTGGGGCTTATGCCACTGTGGGACTTCTTTGTGGTGTTAACCAAATCTGAGAGGCCTGGTTCCATGGGCTAATACTGTGTGCTTCTTTAACCCTACAAATATTTTATAGGCTCTTAAGAGCCTTAGAAATCCAGAGTTGTTGGACAAACAAAAATTCCGGGGAAATTGATAAAGGCCTCACAGTATAAAACAACACTTAGTAGTATTTCCAGCAAGTACTTACCAAGTCTCATGTTGGATACGAGCCTCTTTCTACTCTTGCTTCTAGGTGCGGATAGACAGGTTTCATGTATCACCACCATCTTTTCCTCACTTTTGAGTCTTTATTTTAAAGGATAACCATGAAATATTATCTCTCTAGCTCCTCTCTGCTTTCCCATAGCTCATTTACTCCATCTATAATATATCTTCACTCTGTCAGGAAACTGAACGAAAGCTCAAATTGTACCGGGAAGGTAATTTTTTTTTTTTCTTCAGAATTCAGTATGGTTTGGTTCCTGTAAGTGGTATGCTGTATGTTGCATTTCATGGTGTTTAACTTGAGAGTCATCAAAGAGAAAGAAGTTATAGGGGAAGAGGGTTGGAAGAAAAAGTAAAGGAAAAAAGAGGGAGGGAGAGGGAAGGAGAGAGAGAGAAAGAGAGGGAGCGAGGAAGGGAGAGAGACAGAGAGAGAGGGAGGAAGAGAGGCAGAGAGCGAGAGCGAGGGAGGGAGGGAGGCAGGGAGGGAAAGAGGGAGGTACCAAAGGCCCAAGGGAATATAATTACAGAGCAGATTTTTCGGCTAAGTGCCTTTTTAAATATTAGCGATAATCAAAAAAGATCTATTGTTTTTCCACCCCAAGTCTTCTTTAAACAAATATTCAGGTCTTCAGAATAAAAGTAAGATATTAAAATAACTCTTAATGTTCTTTATTCAATCTAGGAGTACGCTATCTCCACATCATAGAGGTGAAACATTGCTATTGTCCTTTAAAATAGAATGTTTAAATACTACACGCAAAGGGAAAATAAACACCTATTCTTCCTGTCTCCAGGAGAGTTTATGTAGCAAGCTGCACAGAGGTTGGGAGAGGATTTATGCTGACTTAGAAAACGTGCTTGCTCTCCAGGTCTTTGGAATTGAGAGAGGCTTGCAAGTCTGTGGCGAGTCACAAGGCGACCTGCCTCGCGGTGTTTGTTGGCTTTTCTTCAGTTCACACGTAGCCAGCTGGCAGGTGACCTCTTGGAGCAAGTGAGTCTCAGGCTTTTCCCACAGTCAGGCTCCACACTGGCCTGCGGGGACGTCATTCTTGGCAGCCTTTGATCACTGACCTTCCAAACCATCAACACAACCTTAAATAACAGGAAGAAGATCGCCACTTACCTGCTGAAGATCGCTGCTGATGTCACACATGTGCGCGTGTACCACACAGACATGTTTGTTGTTGGCGTATTGCATGGACTTGCCAGTGCACAAAAGACTACATCTGAGTTGAGTATAAATTTCAGAACTACCCACAATGTTTTTCCATATCTCTGGTGAAATATACACAAATGTCACTAGTTAATAACTTGTATCAACTGCTGTTTCTTAAGGAGATGTGTTTCCGTGTAAGGTTTAGAGACCCTATTACATTTGATTTTTCCACATGCATGGATAAACACAAGAGTTAAATAAGCTGTATTCCTCAGCAATCTGGAAAGCGGGCTATAAAGGACACAATGGTTTTCTGAATAAGAAAAAGAAAGATAGAAAGAAAAATGGCATAGTTAGTGCATGATTAAGATAAATGACACAAAGCAGCTGTAAAAAGAATCCGCACAAGCCATGGACCCACAACTGTGGTGGCGGTTTTCATTTTTAGAGAAGTATCAAAATAAACTCAAAACACCAAGACGTTTGGAGTTACAATAGCACTCTGTAAGTTCTGCTTCAGAGAGTATTAACTATACTTTTTAAAGTAGAAAGAAATGAAGTAGAAAGTCATGATATCATTCTGATTTCAAATCTTCATGGCTGTTTAAACACAAGTCATTTTCCCACAAGCCTGCAGACCCCTAGTGCCCAGAACGGTATGGGGTATGTATATGGTAGTAGACAAATACGAATGAGAAAATAAGAAAAATATTAGAATATTTTCATTTTTTGAAGATTTGGATACTGAAAGGGGTGTCACACACCAGATCTATAGAACTAATAAATAATAGACAGTAACAGCTGTTTACAGGCTCCTTTATATGTGTGAGGCATTACTCTAGGCTCTTCGTATGCATTCTCTGATATAACGATGAAAATAACCCTGAAGGAAGTGATGGTTAGGTACTCACATGACAAGCTCTGGCTCAGATTACAGTCAGAACATGTCCAGGTCACATAGCTGGTAAATGATGAAGTCTAAGCCAAGTTCAAGTCCCCTTGGCTCCATGATATACATTGGTGACAACTGTGTGCACGTTTCCTCTCTCAACACACTGCGATTTCATTAGGGCTCTGTGGTCTCCACAGCCACGTATGAACCACAGCTAGGAATGGAAATAAACCCACACCCCTCACTGCCCTCAGAAGGGCATGGCAGCCCCAGGAAGCCCTGAGTGTTTGAGCCACAGATAACTGTTTTTAAAAATATGATACCTGCGCACATGGGTGCCAGTCAAATACGTGTCCTTTTCTGTACAGCACATCGTAGGAATCCATCCTATAAATACACTTCAGAAACGAGAAAGGAATAGATGTGAGGATTCACTTCTGCTCTTCTGATACTAGCAACAAAACCTGGCAACTGTCTCTGCAAAACTCAGTTTGCTGGCCCAGAACACTCTGCGTGTGTATGGAATGGCCGCACAGGTTTTAAAAGGACTGACCAATAAAGTTCCAAGACTGAGAAGAAATTAACTAGCAGTACCTCAGTACACATCTACCCATTTTCCTATGCTATTATGCACTTGTTGAAAATATATATTCGTTCCCACTTTGCAACCTGCAATACAGTTATCATTTTATTCAGTCCATGGTCATTTTCCTTTTAAAATAATACTTTCTTAGAAAGCATTTTTGGGGCCGGTGAGATGGTTCAGGAGTCTAAAGCGCCTGCTTAGGAAGGCTCAGGCAACCACAGGGACTGCAGCTCCATCCTCAGCACCACAGGCTGCACCAGCCCTGCCCCGAGGGCAGGCTGAGCCAGCTATTAAAAAAAAAAAAAAAAAAAAAAAAAAAAAAAAAAAAAAAAAAAAAAAAAAAAAAGCAAAAAGAAAAGAAAAGAAAAGGCATTTCTTTCCACACATGGAAAAATAAAATAACATACACGTCTATGACACACCTCAAATTTCACCACGAAACTACCTGAAAGACAGCCTAAGTTCATACCCACAGAAACTCAGAGTAGCAATAAAACACTGAAATTTTCGTTTCGTTCAAAACTTGAAGTGAACATTTTCTTTCATCAGCGATGCTCCACTCATATTAAGGAAACAGTAGAATAAGGATATTTTAAGTTACAACGGGAACAATCCCTAGCTGGCCTGTCTGTTACTTCCTTGGGAAGCAATCAAACTGAGACAATTTTGGCGATGCTCAGAGTCAAGGCTGGGTTCCCCTGCAACGGAGGCACAGAAATGGGGTTGGCAATCAGGTGAATCGGGTTTGATTTTACTCCTGACTGCTTAGCCCATGCGCCGGCTTAAGCTATTATTAACCCCTTGCCATATGCGTTTCGGCATCTGCGCCGTGGGAATGCCGACGGTGTCTGCCCCCCAGGCTGCCAACGGCCCGGGCGAGAATGTGGGAGACGCGGGTTTCAGTGACCGCCCGCAGTTGCTCTTCTGGCCTGGAGGCCACAGCACGCTAAGTGTGGGGGTCCACAGTGGCCAGCAGGCACCGAGGGCAGCGGCCAGGAAGGGGGCCGCTCTGCTGTCAGTAACTGCAGCGCTTCCTCAGTGCAAAACTATTGGAAGACTACTTCTGCTAGAAAGTGAAAGTTGACTACTAGCATTTTAAAAATTGACCAGGCCAGTTGTTTCTTTATGCGAACGTTCGTGGAGGCTGGTCATGATGATGTTGGTAAGCAGAAACATTCAGGTAAACTCTCGGGAAGAAACAGGACTAGGAGTATCTTTGCCATCGTTTATACATTTGTGCTGCTTCTCACGGAGGAGAGGCTGGCTTTCCCAGACCTGTACAACGGGCTCACCGGACTTCCGGAGACGTAGAGGAAAGGGGCGAGGAGAAGGGGGTGGAAAGGAAATTAAACGGTGTTCTGCCCACGCACCAGCTTTCCCCCAGGAGCTCGGGGACCGGCACTACCAACACATGCTAACAAAATAAAGAGGAAACACAAAATCCTAATGTGCCCCTTCGCAGGCAGCTCCTGTAGCCTACAGGTCTGTCCCTCCCTCTGTTTTGGGTGATTTTTTTTTTGTTGTTGTTGCTCTTGTTTGTTTGGTTTTAGACTACTGCTTGGTCTTCCTTCCCTCTTCAGTCAAGACCGCCCCGCCCTGGGAGTCCTGCCTGTGCCCTGGGTGGCTGACGTTGCTCTTCCTATGTTCAAGGTTTTCCAGAGAAACGGTGACCAGGAAAAAATTCTCAGCAGAAATCGGCCCGCGGGAGTAGGAGGCGTTCATTAATTTATCACCTACAAGCTGCAGACCAATGACACCGTGGGTGCGATCACTCCGAGCCTGAGGCCTGCAAGCGGGATGAGCCGCCGAGGTAAATCGCAGGCAGAGGCTGAGCCAGCCCATTTCGAGCGGCAGGGCAGGAGAAAGGGCGGTGCCTGCGTTCACCACGTGGGGCTCGACGAAGCCCCCCGCCGCACGGAGCTGGGGCGTCTTCTTCACCACTGCAATGGCTGTCTTCACAGACAAAGCCGGACCTAGGGCTCAATCCGCGCACTTAGTGGCCAGTCAGATGGATGCTCGGGATTGACCCTAGCACAGCCATTCATACGTGTTCTGGCTTTTTCCGTGATCCGGACTTTAGAAGCTCCAGGAGAGAGGAGAACACGTCCTCTTCGTTGGCTGGCGCGATCCCCGCCCTGGGACGGTGTGCCCGAACCAGTGGGATCTCACCCTGAGGGACTGAGTGGTGCACTTGCTAATAATTCTCCGACTTCCAGAAGGAAAGCAGGCAGGATGATGTTGGCAACAGTGACGGACGGCCGCATGGAGGAGCGCGTGCTGCCGCAGCGACGGACGAGCATGCTTCCCTGTCAGTGTCATCCTGGGAGACATAGAACTACGGGGACAGAAAGTAAAATGGCGATCCCCAGGGGCTCTGGGGGGGCACTGCCCCCAAATGGCAGCCAAGAGCACTTCAGGGTGACAGGATTGTTCTTCATGGCGCTGAGGTCCCCAGTGCAGGCTCTTCGCGTGTCTCAGGACTCAGATGTCCACTGTGCCACCCACCTGCCAATGTGGAGTCGCTTGGCGCAGACGTCGAGAGTGGGCAGAGCACGATGCAGACTGCGATTGCGCGTCGGCCGCTGGTGGGTAGAGCACGCGGATCTGAGCGCAGGGTCTTCCTCTGACACCGCAGAGCTGCACGCAGGGGTGACAGTGCACACCGCTGTGCGGTGTTGGTGCACTCACTCTGCAAGGTCAGCAACTCCTAGGACGCATGCGTCAGAGTTGTGCTGCTGGGAGGCCGGCTTCTGCTCAGAGGAAGGAGGCTCCCAGAACTGAGAAGAATCTGGAATGAAAGTTGCTGTGCTGGTGGAACGGGAGCTGTGAGAATGAACTCATGTTTATTGAAGTACAGATATGTAAATATACAGTATATATTTGCATATATACAGACGAAGAGACACAGCAACATATATGGCTGCATGTAGATAGATGAGCAGATACACAGATATATTTGCATATATTTGCATATATACACATGAAGAGGTACAGAAATATGTATATTTATGTGTGTTTAGATATATGTACAGATACACAGATATATTTGTATAGATATTGGCATATATACAGTTGAAGAGATACAAAAATATGCATATTTATGTGTGTTATAGATAGCTACACAGATACACAGCTATAAAAGTACATAAACACACATACTTCCTACTTACTTTTGTTGAGGATTTGTAGAAATTGTGACATCCCAAGAAAAATATGAATCCAACTCATTGTTTTTTTCTTTTCTCTTCTCTTTCCGCTTTCCCCTTCCTTCTCCCCCTCTCCTCTTTCTCCCCCCTCCCCTCCCGTCTCCTCCCCTCCCCTCTCCTCTCTTCTCTCCTCTCTTATTTTTTTTCTTCTCCTCCTCTTCCCTCTTCTCCTTCACCTTTTCCCTCTCTTTCCTCTTCTCTTTTTCTTCTTCATCTCCCTATTCTCACTGTTTTTCAGTAGTGGGGGATCTAACTCAGGGCTTTGCATGCAGCTGCACCCTTTTCCTACTTTTGTAGATAGGTGTTACGTATTAAGTTGCTAAACTGCCTGGCTGGGTTTGAATCTGTAATCTTCGTGTCTCTCAAAGTGTTGCAATTTTAGGCCAACATAAAGCCAGGCTTATGGATTTTTGAATACAATTCTCAATAAAAGTAACAAATGTTTCTTGACAAAATTGTTAACTCTTATATTATGCTGGAAAGTAAGCCTGCAACATCTTACTGTTTAAAGTTAAGGGTGGAATAGCAATTTTTTGAAATGGAATATGGCCTATTAAAGTTACACAGGAAATAACCTGCATGAGCTATAAATAGCTAAGGCTGTAAGCATTTAGGCAATACAATAAATAGCAATACCACTAGATTATAAGAACATGGAATAAAATAGATGCTATGATCCAGACAGGGAGAAATAAATGATTAAATAAACAAAAGTGCTCAGATTCATTGGAATAATTCCAATGAATATCAGTAGGAGAATTTAAGGTAATAGAAAATTACCACTAGAATTTCATAGTAATATTTGAATATTTGTCTCTGGTAAGATCCATTAACAAGACTTCAAATTAATGGCTGAAACTTTAAGGTGTACTGGGAGGCTTTCACAGCCTCCTAGGGCCTCCCAAAATGTGTTTGGGTACTGGGGGACCTTAGCATATGTCCTCACATTGCAGTTAACCTGCCACCCTCTTCTCGTCTGTTGGCTTGGCTTTAACAACTCTGGAAAGTGGCAGAATATTTATTTATTTATTTAGGCAGGACAGGGATTCAAACTCACTACTTTGGACTTGCCAGACTGGCACTTGTGCCGCGGAGCTATCTCCCAGCCCCTGGAAAGTGGAAAAATAGTAAGTTTGCATTTCTATAACCTAGTGTCTGCCGGGCCAACTCAGGAATAGCTCTTGCTAGCCTCATCGGTGAAGAGACATCACGGTCTGTACTTCCTGACACGAGGCTCTGAGAAGGGTGAACAACCTCCGTTAATGGCTTTCCCCAAATTCACAGCCCCAGCCTATCCTCAGGAAACTACTAGTTGAATTCAAGCTGAGAGATGGCCTAAAAAATATCTGGCTACACACGACAGAATCAATGCAGTGGTTCATCTTGTGCATCTGATTTATTCCTCTGAAGGCTCTATTTACCTAAAAGTGTCTCAAGCTTATCCTTCTTTATGCCCGAGTAGAATTACAATGTATATAAACGCCACGTTTTCAATCCATTCAGCTGTTGGTAGGCATATGAGCTGTTTCCAAACCCAGAGTATGAAGTTAAAATGAAGGATACATATGAAGAAGTAGAAAATCTCTTTCAAATGGGAAGGGGAATGAGATGAGGGAGGGGAGGGAAGGAAGTAAACAAGGATTTAAAGAAAAGCAAGAATTAAAGAAAAAAGCCCAAGTGGGAAGAGGTGGAAGGCGCAGAGGGAGGGGAGAGGTGGGGACCCAGGGAGCGCGAAGCGCCCCTCGCGTATGCAGATTCCCTGTGAGGAATACAAGCATTATGGACTGACGCAAGAAATAGTGAAAGAAAGCTCCCAGTCGCAGAAGGGCCACTTGGGCAGAAGACAAAGAAAGGCCGAGACGCTGGCACAGACTGGACATGGGAATACAATGTGCACCCACAAACTGGGCCCTGGAGCCAAAGAAGCGAGGAGGACACGCGGAGCCGCTGAGTTGGCAGCAGCAGACAATGCTGACATCGGCGTGGGCTTTGACAAGGGGATGTGGGAGCTCTCTGGCCCGAGTTTTGCAACTCTCTTGTCAGGCTCAAATTATTCAAAGGAAAATATACAAAAGCATAAAGAAGCCATAGGAGTAAGACCAGACCCCGAAGCCAAGCAGCTGTAAGCAGTGCTCCAGGGAGGGGGGGAATCGGGCCCTGAGCCGCCACAGCCCCCACTGCATGGCCAGCGGGACCCTGACCCAGGGCGTGAGCTCCCCGAATGCAGGACCAACCCCTGAGGCTTCCGGTGCTAGCAACAGCGACCCCGTCCTTCCACTGGAAGCCAGGCTGAGCCTGAGGTGGATGTAGGGCGTGCGGTCAGCTTGCTGGCCATTGCTGTCCCGCGCATCCTCGGTTTCTGTAGGGGGAGGACCCTGGCATGAGAAGGGAGCTCAGAGCAGCTGAGAAGAAAGGCAAAGTGTCTTCGCTTGGCACAATGAGAACTTTCAAGCCAACATAAAGAAAGTCCGAACAATTGATGCAGTGTGTTTAGCTGCATAGAACGGAAACCTAGACACAAAAATGAAATAGAGACAAGATTGTTTCTTAAAGCTTTGAAAAAACGTATTTTGATTTGACTTGACTTTCTGGTATTTATGTTCTTACCATTCATAATTTTTCTAGATATCTATCCTACATCTTCACTGAGAGAAAAAAAAATAAACCCTGCATTATTTACAGGGATGAAAATGCCTTCTTTTGCTAAAGATACTGTTTTGGAACAAAATTTGTTTTGAATTTTTTGTCTTTTTTATTATTGTGTATTAGTAATATAGGTCAATTGGTTTTATTCTGGCAGATTTGTAGCAGACTTTGATCATTTCTTAATTTTTAAACATATGTTGCTTATTAACTACTAAGTGCTTCAATGATTTACTTTATGAAAGAAACCAGAGCTGCTGACTTGAACTAAAATCTTAAAACTTAGGCAAGGATGGTTGTCTTGTCTTATCTCCCCCCAAGTGACCGGTGGGTGAATTGAGCCACTCAGGAATATCGGCATGTCCTCCTTTGCCGTTACTCTGTCTCTTTCTGTCAAATTTGTGGTCTCTATTGCCACTCCATCAGTCCCCTTTGAAAGCCTGCAGGCCATGGACTGGCTTTGGGAGAGCAGAGACAATGAACTCTGGCCAGTGATTACATCCTTGCCACATGAGAATTCGACTCCCATCTTGACAAAATGTCTCATGAAAGAGAAAAGGCAATGTCTCTTTTTGTCATTAATCATTACCTGTTACCATGGGGTTCAGAAGGAAAGAAATGGACTCTTTCTGTGTAACATTCACTGTAAGTGTCCTCACCCCTGCAGAGCCCTAGCTCATAGTGAAGTCACCTGCTCCTCACAGCCCCTTGAGGACAACGGGCCTTGACCTTTCCCTACAACCTAGTGACGCTTGAAGGCCAGTGCCAAGATGGAATGGGTTGGGGCAACAGAACGCGCAATTTTCAGCTCAACTTCTTGTTGGTTTCTCTCATAAACTTCCTCATCAATGTGCAACTGGGAATTAATAAGTAACACGGATTTAACCTTGAGCACAACATCCCACTGGGCTTCGGGGGAGGGAGTGTGTGGGGCCAGTTGGAAGCTGGAATTTTTCTTCTAGATTGGAAAGGAAGACCACGAGAAGATTTTCTGACTGAGTGAGACTCAGTTAAGAAGAACTGAAAAATGGGATTATTAAAATAAGCACAGGTTCAGGATTGTGCCGAGCTTTTCTGCATGGTAAAGGAGAGGAGTCAGGGTCGCTCCAGGAGAAACCAGAGTTGGAAATCCTGATGATCCGGTGAGAGGGGCAGGGACTCCAAATGTCGTGGGCGAAGGGTTCATAGTAGCAGCAGCGGGGGCTAATGTAGACAGAGTACTTGCCATGTAAATTTAAGACACTGTGCCGAAGGTCATTTTAATTTCACTTTTAATCTTCAGAAGGAGTGTGTGTGGTAGTGTTTTTCCTGATATAACAGATAAGAAAGGTAGGTTCAAACACTGTAAGCAAATTGTGAAGTGACCCAGCCTGGGATGAGTTCCCAGGCCTCACCAGAGCACAATCTGACTCTCTCGAGGCCTCTTGTATAGGGGAAGCCAGCGAAGACCCGCAGCTTGCCGCAGGTGCGTGGGGAGCGCATCCGAGCCGGTATTTTGCTCTGCAGACCTCGGGACTCTCGGGAAGATGAGCTGGACTCGAAGAGCGTCTGCGGCACTGGAGCACACGTCCTTCCCCGAAGTCACACCACACAGCAATGCCATTTCTAGGTTCAAGGGAGGCTCTGATTTTAGCCCAGCTTTAATCTGAGTAAGTAATTGTAGCTGCCATAGGCAGCTGTTCTGTTTATTTCTTTGGAACATTTTATCTATTTACTTATTTATTTATCTCTAAAAATCTCACCAGCTCCGTGCAACAAATGTATCATTCTTTGCCTTGTCCCAGTCTGGGGAAGCTTATCAAAGGGGTGCTGCCATGTTTGGCCATCAGGTGATCTAGTGAACTTCCGCCGTCCACACAGAACCGCGCCATGCTGTCTAGCAGGTAAAACGGGACGCCACAGAGGTGACCACCGACCAGGCAGCCTCACCACACACTCCATCCGTCAGGATATCAGGAGCCGGGTCAATGCAGCTTAGCACCGGCTCCAAGTAGAAGCGGCAAACTGTGGTTGTGTAGATCCTGCCTTCCCTGCCCCATCCCCCCAGACACCTCAACCTAAATTTTAATTTAGGAGACAAAAAGGAGCGCGGCTCAAGTCCTTGGTCCCAGGGGCTGAAGGGAGAGAGTCACACTCCACGTAGCCTGAGAGCTGCACTCTGCTCTTCAGGCAGCCCCGCAGTCAGCCTGTGGCCCGCCTCCTGGCTTGCAAACTGCCGCTGTCTTCCAGCCTAGTGCCAGTCCTCTAGATTCGCTGCTAAAGCCGTCCTGCCTTTCCTTCTCCCACTCCATTCATACTGAAAAATGTGTCCTCTGTCACTTTGGTAGTGTCTTTACAACCTGAGTTGCTGCTATTCACCTATTTCTTGGTTTGATTTTATTAAATCAAACTACCAGTTTCTTAAAAGATCTGTTTGTCATTAACAGTACAAAATCCTGAACCAAGAAGACAAAGGACTCTTAAATCACAACTCTCCGTGTCGGTGCTGTGTGATAGGGAAGACCACTGCCAGACACCAAAAACTACTCCAAGGCAGGTACGAGCGAGTTACGAGAAGGAAATGACTCAGGATGAGTGACAGTGCCTCCACGGCCCTCCGTTTCTCTCAGTGTCCTTCTAGAACACCTTTCACATTTTAAATGAACTTTCAATACAGAATACAGTATTGCTGCATTTTAGAACCCCAGCCCCACACTGGGTACTAGAAAACCCCAGCGGATGCCTGAGTCTCAGGCCATGAGGAGGAAAGCTTGGGAGCTCAGACTCTGGAGGTCGCTTGGGCTTTGTGCCCTGTGTGTCCTTGGGGATGCCACCCTATCTCTGTGTGTCTGGCTCTCCTCAACTGTAAACAGAAATAGTTTTAGCACAGCATACAGAGCTGATGAGTGGATCAAGTGAGGCCTGTCCTCATGGCCACGCATGACGTGGCTGCCGTTATTTATATGTGTGAAACTCGTAGTGTAGTAGCTGATGTGTGTTAACCACAGCCATCGGCGCCTTAGTCAGGTTCACACTGTTAGGCCACAGCCCTGATCTCCAACACGTAAGGGAGGAGGTGGACGCCTGATCGCAGTTTCTGTCCACAGTGAAGCCGCCCCGAGCATGGCCGGAGGGCTCAGTGGGAGAAAACATGCTGCGCTTATGGAGGCCTGGAAGCAAAGGGAGGAGGAGACAGAGAGGCGGAGCTCCCAGGCCAGAGTCCCTGCAGCACCGGCCTCTACCTGCCAGGAACACGCTGGGCCCCTGGTGTCTGGTGAGAGCTCGCCATGGGCACTGTGGCGTGGCTGTACCTGGTCTGTGTCTCTACTTTGAGGATTTTGCTGGGATAGAACACACATCTGTGGCCTGAGGCTACAGAGACAGGTCTGAAAGCCTTTCAGCAACGTGTGACCAGTTCCTCGCTGGCACCTTGGTTTACCCAGGAGTCAGAATATCTTTGTGATGGTTATGAAGTCATTAAAGAATCTCTACTATGTATGTAGAAATTGCATAAATTGAATTTTAAAACCAATCAATAGCAAGTTTTCTTGGCAGTTTTGTGAGAAGGGCAAGTCTTAAGATTTTTTTTGGAAAGCAATATAATTTTACTGGCACATTTTATGTACACATAATAACATTCATTGTACAAAATCTGTACCTGGATAAGATATACTTTGCTGCATCTTTCTTTCCTCACCCTCCATGTTTCATTGATCAAAGTATAAAATACTAGAGCCACAACAAATTATACTTTTCTGTGCTGCTTCAGGCTGTCACCCTTTGGTGAAATCCAAAAGTCATTTGTAATTGAGATAAGCCATATGGAGGTCTATGCATCTGAAACCTGCTGCCTTAAGCTTGCTTCCTCCAGCGAAATCCAGGTCGGTCCTCAGTTATTTTCTGTTCGTTGTACCTCCTAACAAAGACTAGAGGAAGAGAGCTGTCACCAATGGCGTGAAAAGCTCCGTGAATAATTGCCTTCTTCTCAAGAGAATCCTTTGCTCTAAAAGCCTTCAACTCCAGATCATCTGTCTTTAGGGCGTTGTGGGTGCGAAGGCCTGCTGTCTCTTCTTCCAAATTAAGGGCACTCAGCAGAGCTGCCACGTCGGACACTAATGAATTCTCAGAGACTAATCTGAGCAGTAATGAGGACTGGAATCTGTCACTCACCCTCCCAGGAGGCAACAGTTCACACACCCTTGCGTCACCCCATTAAAATAACTTATTAGCCGCGTTGTTTGTCTGCTGCTATTCGTTAAGAAGGTGTGATCAGAGAGACACGCTTCTGGACAAGTGGTGCAGTTTAATTTGCATTGTTCTCCCATTTGTTTTTATGGCTGAGTGTACACAGCACACGCTGCAGGTAAATGCGAGCGTTTTATCCAGGATATGAGTACCCTAAGCAGGTGGCAAAGAATCGTGACTTTTCGCCAATCAAATAAAAAACAAAGTTAACCGAGGATCTGCATGCCATTCACAATTGGCAGCAAGCGTGCACACTCTGTTCTCTGCACTTCCACCCTTTGAAAATGCTTATTTTTCATGATAGGTATATGCATTATGCCACGAAACTACTACTACGTTTTTCTGATAGCTAAATCAGGGAGAGGAAATTTGGATGGAATAGCCAAGAGTAGAGTGCAATTTTTATCGGAAATCTCCCAGGTTGTGTAAGCATTCTGCTGTTGAATCTTTGTCTGCGTTTCTCCGTAATGCCATAGGTTCTGATCCCATGGGGGAGATTACTAACGTTCCTCATCTCCCTTTAGGTAATGGTATAATCTTGGGGGAAGTTATTTAGCCTTCTCCTCTTTATCTTCAAGTACAAAATGAGGATAAAATGATCCTACCTCATCCCTGCAGTCTCCGGGAGGATTACATATGCATAACTTTGCTCGTCCCATATAAATTTTCAACAGTATCTACTGTTATCCTAGTCAGCACCCTTGTTCAGTTTCTTTCAGTGAACTCAGATGCATTTTTATATTTCTAAATTAAAAACATTTTTGTTTGCTTTGGAAGGATCTTTTGAAAATGACGGTTATTGGGGATGGTCTACCAGGATTGGAAAGTAACTTGGAAACCTCACTACACCGAAGGGCCACCGTTGTCATCCTGCGGTCCTATCCTTACCCGCTCCTCACTGAAGAGGCCCCTGTCCTACATAGTTCTATTAGCGTTTAGTTTGACTTCCTTGAACTTTGAAGCACCATATTCCTGATCTGTGGAACAGAGCTATGACACCTGTTTCTTATAGCATGGTGCAGACGAAATCAAATGAAAGTGGGTAGCCACCTCTCAGCGCGTGCAAAGACTCGCGCAACTGCGATGGTGCGGTTGCTCATGGCGGCCCAGGCCCACCCTCTCTGCAAGCGGCAGCCATGTGTTAACTCCTGACAGCTGTGCAGATATAGGCTGCCTCTCTCTACCCTCACAGGCCTCCCCAAAAGCCTCCGTTCCGTAGGATTCTGCCTGGAAGTGGACTGGGTTGAGAACAGAACATTTCAAACTAGATCATGTCATACTTATGTGGACTTCATAAGTTCGACCTGTTTAACTCATTCTTTTAGCAAACTACGCGAATCACCTACATCAGTATTCTGATTGCCACTAACCCGGTTGTAATGTTTTTTGATCAGTAATTGACTAAGTACCATTAACACAACTTTTTTTTTTTTTTTTTTTTTTTTTTTTTTTTTTTTTTTTTTTTTTTTTTTTTTTTTTTTTTTTTTTTTTTTTTTTTTTTTTTTTTTTTTTTTTGTCTTTTTGAGACAGGGTCTTGCTAGGCAGTTCAGACTGGCCTTGAGCTCACTTTTGTAGCCCAAGCTGGCCTCGAACTCACACCAATTCTCCTGCCTCAGCCTCCCGAATGCTGGGATTACAGGTGTGCGCCTCCACGCCCGGCCAACACAACTTTTTAATAACATTAAAGTTCATGTTGTTAGTGAATAGCTTAAATCACTCCATAGACTTTCAAAACTACAGTGACAGCTTGGTTCATAAACTTCATTCTTTCTCTAATTCTGGTCCCAGAATTCCTTCCTCTGCAATCAGAATCATGAACAGAATTAAGTTGGTGAATCCAGGCACAACCGTATAGGACAAAAAATACTATAAAAGTAACAGTTGTATGGACACAGTTATTCTATAATAAGTAAAAGAAGAGATTTCAGTTAATTTTGTATTTTTCAGAGTCCACAAGTTCATAAACACCCAACAAAAAAATCACCCAAGAGCTATTTAAACAACTCAGGACTCTTTCTTACATTTGGGCCTTGGCGTCAACATGTTCCAAAGCTTTTATTCATGAGAAATATGCAAAATGGGACGTTGGCCTTCCATCTCTTGGCATGAAATATGTCTTCCCAGATTTATGTACCCTACAAATCTCATCACGGTTCTCTAAAATGCAGCATAATTTCTTTAAAAGAAAATTATCCTCGAAGTCTTGAAGATACACAAAAAGAAAAGGCTCTGCTATTTTTCTTATCTAGTCTCCACACACAAGTCACCTCTTGGAACAGAAGGAACAATAAAAGTAACAAAACAGCACATACCTGTAGACAATCTCATCATGCCCGTCGTATGCTAAGTAATGCTCTGCATATATTAAATCACTGGCTCCTCACCTCCACCCTCTGTACTCGGCACCGTCACTGTCTGCATCTTACTTTGCAGCAAAGTTAGCCCCACAACAATACTTTGTTGGAGGTCCCACAGATGGAGCTGAAAATCAAACATGATGGTTCTTACTCTAAAGTGTCACCACACTGCAATGATTATTTGCTCAAAGGCTTTTGCATTTTTTAACAATGACCTTGGGATCCATTCCTTGGCGCTGTAGACTGCTGTCCTCGGGTGCAGTGCTGGTGCGAGTCCTAGTTAAGAAAAGAAAGCGCTTCCTTTCATTTGACCTGAAATTGCTCAACTTAAAACCACTTCACAGCCTTCTTGGACTGCGATCATTTGTATGCCTATCTTAGGTAAAACAAATGCGAGAAGGTATTTATTAAATCACATAAATTACTGATTCAAAATTGAGTAGATCATTGGCTTTTGACGGTGGCGTGGTGACTGAATCAGGCTCAGTACCTAGGAGCAAAGAAACTCCGTACCTCCGTTAGAAGCCACTTGTAGAAATGAAACAGAAAGTTGACAAATGTTCAGCAGCTGTGTGTCCTGGGAGGGGACCCTACTTCAAGGCAGGTTTTGAATTGACTAAATTACATGTGATCATTCTGCCTCCCTTTCCAGGACTGCTTGCGAAAGCAGGACCTCAGCCAATCAGAACCCAACCTTCCCGGCTGTCCTCTGCTCGGGAATGTGTGACCTAATGTGTCCCAGGCCCGATCAATGAACACACTTGTCCCAAACTGAAGGGAGTTATCTTCTCTCCCACAAGAGCACAAGTTTTGGCAGTGAGGTCACTGCTGGGGACAGTGGAAGGGAAATGGGCAGGCCCGGAGCATGAGGAGGGTCTTTTGCCCTAAGCACAGTCTACCTGTAACTTCCCTTTGGTAGCAAAAATACATGGGGTCTTAGTTTAAGCTTGTTTGAAGTTGTCATTCTCTTAATTTAGCCCAAATATAATTTTAAAAACTCATTGTTTTTTTTCTGGGATTCTGACACTTAATCCCAGATTTCAAGGGACAACTAGATCTGTGAAGTTGGAATTGACTGATAACTTGGTTCCAGCACATGACATGGTCCAATTCACCACCACACGAGGGAATGTAGGACATGACCCAAGTCAGTCACGACAGAAGCTCTGTCATATGCATTGTCCGCATGTACCTTTATGCTACAGCTAGAGTTACTCTCTATAGACAACTTTATCTCTGTTTCTTAGGTGAAAAGGCAAGATGGTTGACTTCCCTGAGTCTTTGATTTAGGTGACTCAGAGTAAGAAGGATGGGGTACCTAGGTTCTAGATCATTTCAGCTGGAGGCATGTCTATGTGTGGAATGGAACATTCGACTCCCCCTTAAATATCACATACGTTCACTTCTTCACCGTCTTTTCTTGTGGCAAATTATCACGTGTGTAACATTTGATGATTCTGAGGCTTGCTTTTCTTAAGTTTCTTTCAGTTGTAATATGTGTGTATGTTTATTTCTGTAATACATAGGAAGCATATTTAATTTAGCCTTTAATTTCTTTATTGTCTCATGATCCTCCTTTTCTTGGATTTGCTAACTTATAGCACTCTGATGGGATTCTAAATGGAAAACATTTGCTTCTCATTCTGGGGCTGCTAAGTGAATTAAATTTGGATAACAGAGGAAAGAAAGATGATTATCACACGAGAGCGAAGCGGTCCAATGCAGCGTGATGTCTATCACAGACGACACAGTCTCTGGGGAGCTCCATTTGGTGCTTTCCAAAGTCTTTAAGCTCTTCAGAGAGCTACGGCAGACTCTTTTCATTCTCTTAAAATAGTTGGTCTGGGACATTTAAAGAATCATGTAACCAACCTGAAATCCTTTCCTGACTCAACCTTCCAGGGCTTTCTCCTGGCTATGGTTCTTTTGAAACCAAGATAACGTACATTGGTTGTAGTTGCAGATGTTAACATGAGATTATTCTTATCAGCATCCAAAGCTGGAGGAGGGCAAGGCCGAGGGCTGCGCGCACTGTCTAGAGATGCTGAGGAACCTGGGCCTGACTCATAAGGCTGAGCAAAAGCAGACACCTTGGAGCGCAGGCAGGGTTATGGTAATCTGGTCATCACGCTCAGCCTGCTAAACTTCAAAGAGCCCAGAACCAGGACAGAAGCAAGAAAGGCTTCCCACAGCCTGTTCTGAGGACTGCGTTACCAGAAGGGATTTCAGCAGTGCTGACAGCAAGGGGTTCATGGACATAGTATACAGAATTTATTTAGCTAAGTCCGCGCGCGCGCGTGTGTGTGTGTGTGTGTGTGTGTGTGTGTGTGTGTGTGTGTTTATGATCATAAGGGGCTCAAAGCACACCTTAGAAAATGCTGGGCTATGACATGTAAGAGCTCCATTTGAAATAGAATAAGCTACCTGAAAATAAAGACACAACAGAAAATAATTATTTCTTTTTACCCATTTCTCTGTGAAAGCATTGCTTTAAATCGTTCAGTTGAAATAATAATAATTTTAATAATACCTATCATAATTTGTTTCAAAATAGTTATATCTTCATTTCTTCTTTTTATTCCTAAGGAAATCCTGTGATAAATACTAGAGAACCATGGACCACAGGGCAAGTTTGGCCTGCAACCTATTATTGTATGGCCTAACAACTAGAAATGCTATAAAGATTTGTTAAGAAAAAAAAAAAAAAAAAAGTAGCATGTGGCAGAGACCCAACGTGGCCTGCCAAGCCTAAAATTTTTAGTGTCAGGTTCTTGGGCCTGGTTATGCAAAGGTGCAGCGGCAGCACCTGATACCTGTATCTCCGCGCTATTCCCCAGTGAAGTGCATGTTTTGCCAGTTCCACATGAACAAAACAGCTTGGCAGGAGCATTGGGCATCTCAGGGCCATGTGGATACCAGGCCTGGCAGAATCTCCAGGTGGGCACTGCCTAAGGGTCCCCGCAACACCAGCACCACGCTGTGACAAATGTTGGCTTGCAGCGCGTCCCACAGGCGCTCAGAGAAACCCTTGCACTCCCAGGCCAGTGGCCAGGCCAGCCACGGGGCTTGGAGAGGCTGCAGAGGAAGGGCTGTCCTACCTCATGCCTGGCAGAGGCGTGTTCAGGACCGCGTGGTAAGGGACAGCATGAATTCAGGGCGCACACGTGCAGGACACAGGCATGTGTGTGCACAGGAGGCTTGGTCCAGAGGAAAGATGCTGGAGCCACGCATTGATTCATTGATCCCTCCATGTCTATGTGTTTATAGAGCCATCGCTGTTATATAAACTGATCTGTAGGCACGCTTCTAGTACATGGGAGCTGAGTTTCATTCTATATATATGTTTATTATCTACTCTATATGAAGTCATATAAGCTTTTTGGATAGCAATGCACTTATCAAGAGGTATCTACTGTGTAATTACTAGATTCTTACATGACACATACTTATTTTTATGTAATAGCTGATAAACAGCTTCATACAGATTGATATACATGGGATTCAATGTATAATATTTAATATGCTTATAGGATAGTAATTTAATACATATTAACAAGAGAAATTAGGCTTCATAGTATATGAACTTCAGATATCAATTATTTATGTGTGTGTATGTACATTTATTCTACATTAGTGGTATTGCTCTTTAATACCTTTGTATTTCTTTCATGTAAATATAAAAATCCACATATAAAAGGAAGAAAGGGGCTGGAGAGTTGCTCAGCAGTCTAAGTTCCTGCCTGATCCAGGTTCGATCCTTGGTACTGCATGCCATACCACCATGCCAGCCACCAAAACTGGGTGTGCTGGTGCATGCTTGGAACCCCAGTGCTGGGGAAGCTGAAACAGGAGGATCTCTATGAGTTTGCATATGAGCTGCATAGTGAGACCCTGTACGGAACACATAAATAAAAGATTGAAAAAGAGAGGAAGAAAAGTGTACATGGATGCACATAAGACTCTGTTGTACATGAGTTACAAAGAGAATATTAAATAAATTTAAGTATCCTTTTTAAACTTAGTATATTCTGGTCTCAAACAGTCTAACATTTCTCAGTATGCAATAGTATGCATTACCTTGTATCATTGTATTCGACTGAAATCCATCCGAATTTTAAGTGAGGTAATTTTTTAAAGCTTATCATTTTAAGGAGCTATTTTCTGAAAGAACAGAAGAAAGAGATTTAGTAAGAAAAAAAAAGATGGAGGGAAGGAAAGAAAGAAGGAAGAAATGTTTTTAATACTGGAAATAACTAAATTTTCACCAAAGCTTTGAAAGTTGGACCTTCTGTGTAAAAAGTTTGCTTAAAATAACGGCACCACAAAAAAAAAAATAAAATAAATAAAATAAAATAAAATAAAATAAATAAATAAATAAAGTCCCCTGGGTTGGAGCCGGGCATGGTGGCGCATGCCTGTAATCCCAGCACTTAGGAGGCTGAGGCAGGAGGATCAGTGCAAGTTTGAGATCTACCTGAGCTACAAAAGTGAGCTCAAGGCCAACCTAAACTGCATAGTGATACCCTGTTTCAAAAAGACCAAAAAAAAAAAGGCACCATAATTTTTCCAAATAACTAAAAGAAATCATCAAAGGAGAGAGAACTAGCATTAGAAGGAGGCACACGGTGGGCTCTGGTCTGCTGTCCTCAACCTGCACGTGATGATGGTAAGTAAGTTACCACAGATTTCTGCCTCATCTCTTACGTGCACCCTTCTTGCTCAATAGTAAGCCCTTCCTTTCTGAGTAGATGCTTCCTAGAACATTGAGATTGTGCATGAGAAGTGTTTGCATAATTTCAGGTTGGAAGAACTGACTGTGACAAAGAGCAATCGACTGCTGGGTGTGGTGGCACATCCCTGTAATCCCAGCGCTTGGGAGGCTGAGGCAGGAGGATCTGTGTGAGTTCAAGACCATCCTGGGCTACAAAAGTGAGCTCAACGCCCGCCTGAACTGCACAGCAAGACCCTGTCTCAAAAAGACAGAAAAACAAAACAAAGCAAAACAAAACAGCAGTGGACCTTCTCCTGCAAAACAGAACTCTGCTTGGTCCCAAGGTCACTGCACAGATTTTTGTTGCTATTAAGGGTGAGGATATTTGTTTAAGTGACATTTTGGGCAGTATGGGTGGGAAGAGCCTGGCACCTGCCTAGGAAAGGAAGTGGGGAGACTGACACCAGTGTGCAGAGGACCGCTCTGTGTGTACGTGCGAAACTAAACTGAAGAAGCCATTTTCAGAGAACCTGTCCACCGTAGAAACCAGACAGGGCCGACGTCGAGTTGCGGCTCACTATTTTATCCACCCGATGGGGCTTGCCCCTCAGTGACCAGATCCCATCTCTACGCGCATCTCTGGTCTTCCCGCATTTACTTTGAAGTTTCCGTCTTCTTGCTGAATTTCTTCTGGAATTAACGTGTGCCACTGAGAAATCGGACTAAAGGGCTTTAAGAACCACTGATTTCCAGCTTGAGAAAAAAATGTAAATGTAAAGTTAATCACAGCTGCCAGGCCAGTTCCAAGATCCCTGGATTTTATCAGATTAGAAAGCAAAGGAGGAGAGCATGTTATTAGACAGAAGAGCGGGCGATCAAAGCGCGGCAGCACAGACCTAAGCGCTTTCTCAGGAGTACAAGCACGCAGTCGAGAAGGTTCCTTGTGGCTGAAGGTCATGTGTACCAAGCAAGAGTGAGGAGAATCATTTCTTATGAGTTTCTTGGCAAATGAATTTATGTATTTGGTACAGAGTCCCACGGTGCAGCTCGAACTCATGGAGAGCCTCCTCTTTTCGGCCTCCTCCTCCCAGTACTAGGATTACAAGTGTGTGCCTCCATGCCTGGGCTCAGTGGCCGGCTCAGCATGCCTTGGGGCAGGGCTGGTGCAGCATAGGGTTCCAGGGATCAAAGTCCTGTCACTGTGCTTGCCTAAATAGGCACCTAGTCCCCTGAACTATCTCACCAGCCCATGAATTTAATAAGCATTTTGAAATATTCAATACTTAAAAGAAGCCAGGTACATTTTCAGTACTCAGTTTTCTGTCTTAGCTTCATCAGTAAAACACAGACTGTCTGATTCTCTTTAAAGTTATGAAAGTGTTAAATATAGAAAGTCTTATTTCCATGTATCTAAGCCTTTTATTTGTGTAAATTCAAGGAAATGTATGTATGTAAAAGTATAGTGCATATAAATGAAGTAAAATTGAATGTATTCTGAAGACACCATCCCAATGTACAGCATAGCATTCAATTTAAGAAAATAAAGTCTGCTTGCTTTGCACCTTGCAAGAATTATTCTGTCCTACTGGATTGCACATAATCACTAATTGATTAATATTCTGTGCACGCTGTATCTAAAAATAAACAGGTCTATAAGCTCCACAGACCTCAAAGGTGCCACACAAGACAAATATTTCACTTCTGAAAAATATATTTCTAATTCTGAATCATTAGCTCATCCTCCCATGAAGGATCTCAGTGATTTTTGTTCATTTATCTAAGATGCTTTTTTTTAGACATATGAATATTTATGAGCCACAGGGTTCGTTTCAGCATTAGAAGTAAGAGGTAGTGCCTTACTGAGGCGAAGGGTGTCCCTAATTCTCCTGCTTCTCGGCACGCGCACTGGCATCTCGCCATGCTTGAGTGAGCCATTCATCATACAGCTGCCATCTAATCAAGGTACCTGAAGTGCACAATGAGAGGAAGTTTAATGAGGCATAAGTTGTCTGTTCAGCCAGAGATACAGACCCTTTAGGGATGCCCAATTAAATAAAACATAGTAGAAGCTCTATGCATCAATCCAACTACCTTCTGTTTTGCAGACGGGAAATCTATGAGATCAATTAATGTCTTCGTTGTGAAGAGTCATACATGAAGAGAAAACATACACACACACACACACACACACACACACACACACACACGTACTCACACCAGACATTTGTATGTGTTTATAATCAAGAACCACCATGCCTAAACATGGTTTAGAGCTGGTAGCAGATACCAGCATCAATAAAAATGGAATCGGTTCCTATTAGAAACAAAAGCCTGTGCCAGGAACCGACAAGCTGGTACAGTTCTTAATGAAAATGGTGTCATGCAGATCTCCAGGTCAAGACCTTGGAAGGACTGGGCGTTGGAACTTTGGAGGGCAGTAGCCATCATGATTTGATGGAAGGAAAGCTCCTCGGCTGTCTAGGGTAATGACCTTTCGATAAGGAGTCACACTGAGTTTCTCAATCTTGCGGGTGTGTCCCCTGGGTGACTGGGCAGGAAGGCCAGGGGCTTAGTCACTGCGAAGAGAGGAAACAGCTGACAGTAAGAAGACCAGCAAGATCCAGGCACGCATAGTTTCCTCATTTGTGCTCAGTTCTCAGGAATCAAGAAGCTCACAATGTGGACCAGCGACCAGCCATGCCCAGGGACAGAAGCAGTCTGTTAGGAAATCAGCCACATTGAGAAAACAGGATGAGCAAGTACAACATCCAGAAGCTCATAAGGGAGATACCCTGGACTCATGCATTTAGTATTTTAGAAAATACTTCTTGAGTGTCGAAGGATACAGATGCCGGTCACAAGGTATACAGCAGTGGACATAACTGACTTTAATACAGCACTGGACACTTTTTCCTGTGGGGTTTACAACCTAATGCTAAATGGTTGGTGGTCAGAGTCACAAGAATATCACCTGCCACTTTTCTAGTACTCACTGGGATTCAGTTCAGCATCATTTCATTGCTTGGAGTTTCCCTATCTCTTTGGACTTCTTTAATATGGAACCGTTTTTTTAATCTTGCTTTGATTTCCTTGAGCTCAACTCTGCAGACTATGTAGATGTTATTTTGGTTGTCTTGTGTTTGCTGAGATTTGAAGCCGAGTAATGGCCTCAGGAAAGAAGTGCCATAGGAGTGCCATGTCCTTCATGGGGCATTGCAGCAGGAGAAACATCAGGTTTTGGAGTAATTCAAGCATAAATCACAGGATTTCCCCTTTATTTTTCTAGGCTTTTCCCCATAACCCTAGAGTCTCCAGCCTCTGAGCTTCCAGTCTATGGTCTCCTAGGAAACAGCCCACACAGCAGGTGAGGGACAGGGGAAGGAAGGAAGCTTCATCTACGTGTCTATCTGTTCCATCACTCATTTGGCGACCTGAGTGCCACGTGTGCTCAGATCGACAGCAGCATGAGATGCTCATAGGCGCTGTGACCCCACTGGGGACTACGTGCATGAGGGATCTCGATTGTGAGGTTCTTGTGAGCATCCACTGCCTGGTGATCTGAGATGGAGCTGAGACGGTGACACTAGTACTGGGTGGCAGCTGTGACACGCAGGCTTGACTGCACAGAGATTGTGAGAAATCAGCTACTCTCAGACTCAGGTTGAAACTCCGTCAGGCAGTGGCAAGGGGCAATCTTCATGTTTGGCCAGGCTCTGTAATGTAAGTGGGTTGACATGCTTCAACTGTACAGCTGTATCTGCTGGCTGGTTTTAAGTCAGGACCTGACTCTTACGTTGGTTCTTGTGTGGCTCACTTATATACGTGATTCTGCATTATGATGACCTGTGTACATATATATTACAAGGTCATACTAACAGAAATAAAACTCACAATAAATGTAACATGCTTGAATCATGTCGAAGCCATGCCTGTTTGCTACCCACAGAAAAACTGTCTTCCACAAAACCAGTCTCCATTTCTACAAATGTTGGAGCTCACTGCCCGAATCTCATCAATCTCCAGACTTTTGGAATCTATTTTAGCACTATTTACCTAATCTGACCATTTCCTCTAAATGCCAGACCTACAAATCCAAATGCATGCTTGACCATTCTACTTATGTCCTGCCAATACAGTTCATGCTTCCGACCTGCAACTTCACACCATTTTCCTCTGAGCATTCATCCTTACACAGTGCCTCCCACCTCAGCCTGTCAGTTATGCAAGCTAGAATTCTAAAATCTATCTTTGATATTTTCTATCTTCTCACGCCCAGGAAATCAAATTTATCACCAAGTCTCACCAGCTTTCCTCCTTACACATTTCATACCTTCACCAATTTCTCCCCTTTTCTGCTGACAACATTTTGCCTCCCACCAGTTCTACCTGGAACAGGACACTCACGATTCTGCCCACCCTCAACTCAGCCTCTTCCAACCTTCCCAAACTATTGCTCTGCTCCATCATGCTCCACCTGCCCTGCACACCCCCTCCTTAGGCCTCCTCTAAGGTATCCACGTGGCTCTCTGAATGAAGATCAGTATCACTGAAGACCCTTAAGGTACTAGGTTAGCAGTCCCTGCGTACCTTTCCACCTCATCTCAGATTAGCCGCTCTCTCTATATCTGCCCTCCTTCTTAAGTTCCTAAAGTAGGTCCAGACCCACGTAACATTTATATACGCTGTTCACCCCATGAGAACCAAGGTGCTTCCCCTCCCCACATGAACCCCTTCCCTTCTTCTGAGCTCAGATCCAAGGCAGCCTCTCCTGTGTATCTTCCCGTAGAACAGGTTGTTCTATCACAGACGCTTGCACGACAGAAGCAATTCTCACAATCACAGCAAATAATGTAAAAGTACAAACACAAATAAACACTCTGCCTGCAATGTAGTATAAGCACTGCAAAAGCAGAGGGTCTGCTTGATCTTGCTTACTGTTCAATCATAGACCCTAAAGCACTTAGCACAGCACCCAGCACATGGTGTTAGGTAGTCTACAAATATCTGTGGAATAACTGAATGGTATAAGCTGCGGAGACTTGCTATACAACTCAGTGGAATAAACATGAAGTAAGATGGTCTAGTAGGACAAAACTTTTGCCTTGAAGAAAGCAGGGTGCTGGTCTCTAAACTCAAAATATTTATGAGACATCCCATTGAACAACTAAAAACATTCCTTTTCATCCTGATGGGGTATTTATTAGACTGTTTTCTCTAATGTACTAAATTTAAATGTTCTTATAAGCAAGGTTGTGAGGTAGGTTCATAGACTTCACTTAAACATCATTAGCAATGGTGAATGACGTGACCCTAGCTGCATTTTGCAGCTAAGTCAAGGCTCTCTGCCACCAACGTCGGCCGTGGCCATCTCCGATTTACTATGCAGCGTGGCCACATTCACTTCTGCTCATCCTCTCAGTGCTGCACCCACCCAGGAGATCACTGATTGGATGATGGCCCTCCTTCAGCTCACCTATCTTTGGCTTCACCTGCAGGTCACTGTCAAAATGTAGCTGAGGTTGTTTTGCTCTAATGAAATTTTGCCACCTAAAATTAGGCTGCCGTTGAGACTTGCTGAAAGAAGGAATGTCCTTGCGTGCAAATAAAATTCATCCTATGACTTCAGGTAATTGATTTTTCATTTTGGAGACACTGTCCTAAGTGCATTTAGAAATGAATAATTCAACACAAGTCACATGCACACTTGTGTTCAAAATCAGTCTCAGGGAATCTGATTATGTTTGAATTCAGAGCAAATTGTTCTTGCTACTTTGCTTAATACTACAGCTAACTTTTGTAAGTGATATGTGCCTGGGGGTGGGATTAAAAGGAGCTGTCAATGTCTTATCCAAGATTTTGAAATTTTTATATCATTTGAATTTTAATAATGAATATGTAATATTACTGAATTTTCCAAAAAGTAATAGAAGTAATTTTTTACATGGAGAGTTTCTTTTTCAAAATTTTAGCTTTTCCTTCTACCTCCAAGTCCATAAGTCATATGGCTTCATCACTTCTACCTAACATTGAGAGCAGTCCGGGGAAATTATGTAATTTTGGTATTAAAACTAATCAGAGAGTTTTGTAATTGTAACTGTATTCACACAAAGACTAAGTGAACTACAATTTAAAAGGTGACTAGGCATTTCTCAGATAAAAAAGGATCTGTGGTTACTTTAACATCTCTTCTTTTGTTGTATTTCTGAGACAGGGTTTTGTTATGCAGTTCAGGCTGACCTTGAACTCACAAGGGTCCTCCTGCCTCAGCCTCCTGGGAGCTGGGATTACAGCATGCACCTTGGTGCCAGGCAGGTGACTTTAATCTCTGACTCAACAATGGAAGGTGATATTGGTCAGAGAAGAGTACAACAGAAAAACACAACCAGCTAAACTTTCCAGCAGCGTTTAGCATTTGCATGTGGGCTGTTGTGAAAGATCAAATGTCAGTGAGGCCCAGGTTCAGTGGAGTCACCCTCACTGACTGCCCACCAGGGAGGTGCAGCCAGAGGCAGAGCACAAAAGCCTCTTGCCCTTGAGCACCTCTGGCCTTCTGTGAGAGCAAGGTAGCAGCCCCTGAAGGCTGCTTGGGCAGAAGGGGGAAACCTCGTGTGAGCTCCTGCCCCAGCCCTGAGTGGGCTCTCCCGATGCGCTGAGGCTGAGGCTCCAGAGAGGAGTCATGGCTGACTAGCAAAGATTGCCTCCAATGCACGCATGGTGGAGGACTTTCTCTCTCATAATCAGAAAACTAGTGGACAGGCTGTTGAGGGCAGGGGTCTTGAGAACTCTGTAAACACAGATCTCAGTGCCTGTGGTCTCATAATCATAGCACCAGAGCCCAGGGCTAAACTGGGCTGGGTGGCTGAAGCTATAACGAAACTCAGACCAGATCGGCTGTGGATTAGATCGACTTGGTTCCCTCCATGAGCGGCATCGTAGAAGCTGGCTGTGCCTTGTGCTGAGGGCAAAGAGATCCTAGTCTCTGCTGCTGACTTACAGTGTGCATTGGGTAAGCAGTGGGGAAAGCTGGAGCCATGCCAGGGGCTGGGAAGATTTGAGTCCAAAGGAGAAGTGGTCAGAGACAGTCTTTGTCTCTCTCTCTCTCTCTCTCTCTCTCTCTCTCTCTCTCTCTCTCTCTCTCTTTCTCTCTGTCTTTCTCTCTGTCTTTCTGTGTTTGTCTTTGTGTCTGTCTGTGTCTGTCTGTGTGTCTGTCTCTCACTCTCCTGATTCTTTGTCCCATGAAGTCTAACTTCCTTGGCTTCCCCAAGCTTTGCCATCCATTGCTTTCCCTCAGGTAGGGAAAGCAATGTGCCTCGTGGGATGCCCTCCCCTAGGCCCGGGGCCTTGTAGCACTTCTAGTGATCAGCCCATGCTTTTGTTTGTTTTTCTTTGGTGTCATAGTTTTACAGCTTCTGTTGACCAAGGTCTCAAACATATTGATAATTATACTTTTGTCACAATTTATAATTGTTTATAATGGGTAAAAGTATCTGACCTTTATAAATACACTACAATCAGAAGCAAACATCTATCACTGCTTCTTGCAATTAAATCTAAAGCATAAATGAGAAAGTGAGTGCATAGACGCTAAATATAGAGTGACAAAACTTTTGTTCTTCAGCAGTGTTGAGCTGGAGGCTGGAGCTTGCTGTTGGTCACATTTTTGGAGACATCTGCCACTTTGCCACTGCAGTCCACACACACAGAACACCCATGGCCCCTTACCCAATATGGTACCCAAAGTGGCAGCCACCACGTCTCAGTCACCTCCTGTGGCCTTCTTGCAGAACTGCTGCAAGGACTGCAGAATTCAAGAGCTGTCCAGATGCTCTGCAGGGCACCAGGCAAGCAGACCCTGAATATGGGAGATAAGCAGACTGCGAGAGAGCATGCGCAGCTCCCAGACATGTACGGATCTCCTTCTAGCTCAAAAAGCCTAGCCATCGACGAAAGTGAGTCACATTTGTGTGACGTCTCTAAGCGTTACCCAGAGAAGCTGGTAAAATGGATTTTAGAAGTAATTGCTCACGTAATAAACTTGCATAGGAAGAGAGCACTAGGTCTAGCTCGAAGTGCACGCCTGTGCATGCTCACCTCAAGGGGCCTCCGGCTCCCACCATGACAGCGAGCAGAGTGACTCTTGTCTGTGCGGTCTTTACAGCAAGCCCTCACCCCCATTTCCTTCATATATATATATATATATATATATATATATATATATATATATATACCATTCCCCTAATAAAGCAATTTGGCACTAAACACACATAGGTATAACTAATTTGCCTGAAGAAAACAGCTTAGCTTAGTAGTAGCTGGCTACCAACAACTTTTGTGGTAGTTTGTTATTGGCATATGAACTTTTACTCTCTCTACCCTGAGTTTTTGCGTAAGAACTTTCTTTATGAGGACAAATCATTTCTTAAATTTTCATGACAGTAAAACACCATACAGGGCAGTTGTAGAGCTAGATTTTTTCTATTTATTGTCTTAAAAATGTACTTTCATAGTGTATTTTTCAGTGTTTTAGAATTTTTTGTAAGTGCAAATGCTTTTTATCAAACAATTTTTCTTCACATTTCCTGTTTGATTGTTCTAGGCTTTGTTTAATTATCATGAATGCTCAGCTTACTGAATTCACTCCTGTAACAATTATCTTACTTTCCAAGAACTACTGGATGGACAAGAAGCATTGCAGTATAATAATCCTTCATTCTTAGAAACAGGAAATAAACTTTGCCAAGATTAAACAAGCTCAAACACCACAGGTTTGAGGTCAGTTTGAAATAGCAACCACAAATTTTGATTGGATCTACATTTGGCAGTGTAAGCTCGCAGAATTGTCTCTATAGAGGAGATGTACACACACAGTTGAACAAAGGGTGACAGGGAGACTGGTTTAAACTGGCAACACATTTAGGAAAGGATTAAGAACGGAGGTTTGTTTCCGTGAGCACAGATCCGGAGGTCTGGATCTCAGATCCTGTCCTGTCAAGCGCTTTCAGAAACGTCAAGCTCATTTTCTGAAGTGAATGAATAATGCCCAGAGATGCAGCAACTACCCCTTAATCCTCTGAGAAAACGTCCACGAGCAGGAGATGAGAATCTCAAGGAGAGAGTTTAAATGTTAAGAAAACAAAAACAAAAACAAAGTTTTCTTCATTTACATGACGTAGTTATTTGGGTCAGAATTCCCTCACTGTAGGAACCAGAAGTATAAGAAAAGCAAAAAATAAATTTTGGAAGTGTTTTAGAATCACTGAGAAGACAGTGGGAATATACCTTCAACTGCTGTCCTTTAAAGTACTGCTACAAAAGTGATCAATGTAGTAGTAGGGATCTAGAAATTGGTTTTGTGTTGTCAATGATAGAATTGAATCAACCTTGTTTCTTGATGGGCCACACAACTCAAAAACACAGATGATGGCATTGTATAAAAGTCTTCAATTTTGAAATATAATGCAAGAAAAAAGCCTAAAATCTTAAATATGAGACAAAAGAGCATGCAGTCCCCATGTGGGTCCGCAGTGGGGTGGTGCCATGCAATCCCAAGGCCTCCCCAAGGTTCAGTTCATAGTGAAATTGCTCCTGAATAACGTTTTTTTTTTTTTTGAAAATAAAAATACTGTGAGTCATATCTTTAAAAATTAGTAGTCAAGATACGTGGCCCATTTCAGGCTCTTCGGAACAGGCCTAGCAAATTTAAATCAACAAAACGTCAAGAGTTGCATTTAATTGAGTGAAATATTGAAGATGGAAATTCAATAGTACAACAAAATTCGGTTTGGCCAAGCTCCTTGATAATATTATCCTGTTAGATGGAGATCTACACAGAGAAAAAGGAAATTTTGTCTAGAGGCAAAATTTGTGTAGGAGTGGATTAATATTAGCTTGATCTAGCATCTGTTTTCTAAAATAAAAGAAGGGCTTGTTTTCCTCGCAGACAATCACGTTGTGTTCTGCTTCTATCCCTTCCAGGGCCCAGCGCTCCTTCGGCTCTGGACGCAGCGCCTGGCAGCGCGCCGCTGGGGCTCACACACAGCCGGTCCTGGCGGCTGGGTTCCAAGCCAGCTCCGCCGCTGGTGGAGCCACAAAGCCCCACTACCCTGCCAGAGACATCCTCAGTGTATTTTGAGATGAGCGCGAGTTTTTTAGGTTTTCTAGACTGACTTTGTGAAGGATAAAATCATAGCTGGGTGTAGCTGTCAGGGAAGTAAAGGCCCCTTCTCTCTCTTTTCCTCTCTCTTGCTTGATCAAGAAAGAACGAATGCATTCAGAGAGTAAAATACAAGACGAGGCGGAGGAAACAGAGAGATCCTTTGCCAATGGGAAGGAGATCTAGAGTGGGGGGGCAGGACGTGGGGGAGAAGGTGAATAAAAAGGATTGCAATGCGTTATGACCACGCACCAATGCCCCAGGAAGAGTGCAGTCATCCTGTGTACTCCCTCCAGGCGCTAATACAAAATTATTTTTAAGAAAGGAAAGGAAGCGATACTTGTGCCCTTGTTAACAGACTCTGGGCCGTCCCTGCATGGGAACTATCTCTTCTCCCAGCAGAAAGCATATTATTGGAATCTCCTTGGCTAGGACAGCCCTGAATGGCAAACCGGATTCTTGTGTCCTGGTTCGGTTGCCGGATCAACAGCTTCCCCACTGAGGGTCGGGCTCATCACCTCGCCTGGCCCTCTGGCTCACTGTCCTGGCTCCGGCGTTGCTAGGTCAGTCATGTGGCTCAAGTGTGAGTCCCGGAGCCAGCATTGCCTCACGCCCTCTTCTTCTGGCACTCGGGAGATCTGTGCTAACTCAGTCCCAGCCTCACCGCCCCCCACCTCGGCCTGTGTTCGAGGCCCTGCGCTAGGAGCTTGAGAACCTGGTTCCTCTTCTACACGTGCGGCTTTGCCTCCTCGGCGTTTTTGCATGTTTTGTGACACTTTTCTCTCTGGGTACCAAAGAGAAATAATCACCAGTCACTGTTAAACATGCTACCCACCTTGCTGTGGAGTGGGAGCTCACGTGCTTCTCCGACTACACTCTGTCAGGGCTAACCCGAGGTGCGCCCTCTTTCTGCGTCCTCAGCACCCAGCTCTCTGCTTGGCGCTGCATGTGGCAACAATGCACTTTCATTAAGGAAGATTTTGAAGCTGGATTCGCACGCCTGAGGGAATGTGGTGCCCTGCCCAGAAGCCGTCTAGGTGCGGTCCTGTAATCCTAGGCAACGAAGCGGTCCCTCAGGTCCCGGCAGCCTCACTGCAAGCCGAGGCTGAGTGATGGTTTTCCAAGGTGACTTTCAGCTCCAGAACTCTTGAACTCGGCTCAAGATTCGGACGCGGATGACGAAATCCTCCAAAACGATAGCGCCCGGATGTCACACCGAACGGTAGACCTGACCTGCTCGCATCGCTGTGAATGCTGTCTTTCAGACAAAGACGATTTTTGAAATGAATGGTGCATTTCACCGCTCTCCCTTTTGCTCAAGGGCCTGCCAGCTTGCTCTCCAACCGCGGGACCAACCTAGGAGAGGAATCGCCACCTAGTGGACAAATTCCTAGCCGGTGGCTTCCCGCGGGAGCCGGGACGCTTTGTTCTAGTCTGTGGGTCCCGCCCTTGCTCTCTCCTTCCCGTGCCCGCTGTTCCCACGTCAACCTTGCAATTGCGTTTGCTTTTCTACATCGCGCAAGGCCTCGTTTTGGCAAGAGAGATGCGCTCGCTTGGAGCTCGTTTCGTTTTTACCACTTTGCTTCACGTTTATAACGCAGAAGGCATGTCAAGAGAGAAGATAAGGGCCAGAAAAAAAATCACTCTAGGCCTTTTCAGCTTCTTTATCAATTTGGTTTGCAAACAGTCCTTGAGCCTTCAGTGCCACCTGGGCAGACAAGCAGAGCAGGGACCGTAGAGCTCCTGGCTCCTGAGTGGCCGGCCCAGACCGCGAAGCCCACCTTTCAATCTTTGCCTGGCGAAGATTCAGCAGTTTTTAGTTTTCCTTGATTTAGGGAAACCTTTCGGGGCTCATCCAGGGCTTTAGATTAGCAGAGTTGCTTCAGGGTAAAGTGGAATCGGTGCCTGGGCAGTGCTTGCCCTGCATTACAGGAAATCTAAATGACCTCTACTGGAAAAGAACAAAGGGACTTGCTTGTGCTAGGTTTTCTCTGTTCACCTCTGAGGAAAACATTCACGTGAGATGCCCGCTGAGGTTCAAAGAAGTTTAGGGAAACGTAGTCCTGGCTAATTTACGAAACATTCAGAGGATTGCTATCAACCTCCCGCCCAGCCTCTGCTGCCTCTAGGGTACTTTATTTAATTCTCTCAGCAGAAAGTACTCATTTAACAGAGCTAATGATTCCCTCCAGCAGCCCCAGGTCGGCTCACCATTCATATTATAATTGCACCGCAAAGGCTCTATATTTCTTTTCACAAACACATCTCCCCTGCTTTTCATTAATTTTTCTCTGCCACTAAATGCCTTCAGCCTGCTCAGAGCATTTTGATGTTTTAATTTGTTTCCTTCAGCCCCCAACCTACTGCAAAAATTTCTCAGCAGACTTTCCGTTAATCTCTCTGCTATTTCTATGTCTCAGAAAAATCCTGAGAACCTAAAAATTCTCTGAACTAAAAATACTTCTTTTATTGATCCTGACAGTTATTCAAATGAAAGTTGTCTCCCTGCCTCTCTACACCTTCCCTCTCTTTCCTGGAGAATCACGCAGAGCGGTTCCAGCTAAGGTATCAAGTTCATCTGCAGACGTAACTTCTATCTGCAAATGCACAGTGCTAACTACAGCGCCCCAAGGATTCTGTCCGGATTTCTAAGCGACATGCTCGTCCCTCTGTTCTTGAACAGGTTTAGTAGATTTGTTCTTCCCACTGGTACCTTCCAGAAGCAGGTCTGTAGGTCCAGGAGAGCTCCTTGGGAAAATGAGTGTGTAGAATCCTGGAGCAGTGATGGGGAGCCCTTCATGGCCCCCAGTCTAGGCCAAGCTGGCTGCGACACTCAGTCCATCGATTGGCCCCCACTGCCCCCGAGTTAGTTCTGCTGCACCTGTCCACTGCCACCAAAGGAAAAAAGGCAATACCGAAGCTGTCTTTGTTCCTGCAATGCATTTCTCTGGGCAAAATTCTTACAGAGAGCATAGACAAAGACCAGTTCCCAAAGCAATGTACCAAAATGTAAGTATGAAGCCCACATCTGTATTTTTCCAGCTGCCTTACGTGCAGAGGAGAAAGTAACGATGTAAGGCACAGCTTTTGAATTCAGAGAACTTATACTATAATAGAGCCCAAGGCTCATGTCAAACTTTCTTGAGATACAGA
>PVJA010004665.1:62346-84488 GCA_004027025.1 Myocastor coypus | reverse complement strand
TGTACAGTTCAGGCTGGCCTTGAGCTCAGTTTTGTAGCCCAGGCTGGTCTCAAACTCTCACCGATCCTCCTGCCTCAGCCTCCCGAATTCTAGGATTACAGGTGTGCACCACCACACCCGGCTAAGGAAAACATCCTTGGGGCCTGGCGGGATGGCTCAATGGTCTAAAGCCCCTGCTTAGGAAGGCTTGGGCAGCTTCAGGGACTGCGGTTTGATCCCTGGCACCACATGCTGCGCCAGCCCTGCCCTCAGGGCAGGCTGAGCCAGCCATAAAAATGAGCAAATAAACAAACAAAGGTTCTGAAACAAGAAAAACATAAATAAAACAAAAAATTTAAAAAGAAAAACATCCTTAATTTGCATCCAGATAGATTTGGGCATGCAGCTAAGGTTTTGTGAAAGTTTTATACAGTGAACCCTCTATATCCACGGGTTTCATATCTGTAGGTTTTCCATCTTTGAATTTAACCAGCTGAATATCAAGTATATTTGGAAAAATAAGTTGCATCTGTACTGAGCAGGTGCAAACTTTTCCTTGTTGGTATTCTCCAAACAATATAGTGCGACAACTATTTATATAACATTTCCATTTTATTGGGTAATATAAGTAATCAAGAGATGATTAAGTGTGGTGCAGGAAGTGTGTAGGTTATATGCAAATATTATGCCATTTTGTATAAGGGATCTGAACATCTGTGGAATTCAATATCTGCAGGAGGCCTTGGATCCAGTCCCCTGTGGATACCCAGGGATGACTGTGATTAAGAAAGTTTAATTTTCCTTCTTGTTTTGTCGAACCTTTTTTTCTTAGTGAAGAAAATACATAGTTGTGTGTGTGTGTGTGTGCGCGTGTGTGTGTGTGTGTGCGCGTGTGTGTGTGTGTGTATGTGGTCAAATGCTCTTTTGAAGTGTAGCAACACAACCACACAGCACTTTATTTTAGTATCCAGTAATTTATATTAATCTATTTAAGAAGCTTGCACCAGTCTGTATGATTGGGGTACACTCATGTTTGTCAGGAGATACTGTCCTTTGATTGCTCGCTCAATCTGATGGACTACTATTTTATTTTGGATTTAAGCAGCTACATTCCAAAGAGAAGGTTTTCTTTTCTATGGTTGTGTCTTTGTGCTCTCCCCAGATGGTTCTTCTACTTTCTAAGCCATTGCTTTTCAAACCCCTTAGCCTGGCCAGCTATGGGACTCAGGTCTTCTCGTCCTATCTTCCATTTCCATGTCCACTTGTAGGGGATCAGCCCCAGACTGGTGGACTTCATACCTCATCGTATGCCACCCGCAGTCACATGCAACTCTGGAGCCCAGGCCTCACTTGAACACCAGGCCCAGATAACCAAACATTACAACTACTGACCATGTCCAAAATGCAGTTACCAATTTTTTCTTTCATTCTGTTCTACCCACAGTCTTTCCCAGCTCTGTGAGTATCAACATCATCCTCTGGTTCCTCAGTCTAAAACTTTGGAATCAGTCTTTCAAAACTTGCAGTGCTAAGGTTAAGCCCAGAGCCTTGCACATCCTAGGCAAGCATTTTACTGCTTAGCTAGACCCCCAGCCTGGGCATCAATCTTAATGTCACTTTGTATTCTACATCTCACATCCACTCCATCAAGAAATCCCTATATTTTCTTTGTAATGCAAAGACAATGTCTGGCTACTCCTGATGACTTCTAGGTAGCAAGCTGTCCCCTCTTATCTCAATTATTGCAGTGTCTTCTAATCTGCTCCCTGCTTTCACCCTTGATCTTCTTCCATTTGCTAATACAGCATAGTGGTTCCCAAACATTTTTTTGCTCACTCTTCTATGTATACTGACCTCTATGCTTCTTCTTGAACAGCCTAAGGTTGGAGATAGCTCAGTGGCATAGGCATTTGCCTGACAAGTGTAAGGTCCTGAGTTCAATCACAAGTACAAAAGAAAAAGTTTGATATGCTTCAGTCCCAGGACCTTTGCATGCACGGCTTCCTTCCCTTGGCTCTGCGCTTCTCCACTACTTCCTTTAGGCCTGCCTTCAATGGACTTCTTATGCTGAGGCCTTCCTTTGCCTGCCGATGTAAAGCTGTAGCCCTCTTTTCTGACCCTGCCCATAGACTTTGCTCTATTTCTCTTCTCCAAAGCACTTGTCTTCATCTGTTTACTGTGTATTCATTTGTTTGCTTATTATCTGTCTCGTCAACCGGAACATAACATCTGTGAAGGCAGAGACTTGCTTGTTTGTTTGCTGTAACATTCCTAGCATCAGGATGACGGACGGCGTGTTGTAGGCTGTCTATAAGCAGGGGCTGAGTGAAAGGATGTTTTTCTTGCATTAATGGTTTGACTTTAATGCCAGAGAATTTCATGTGTGTATAAGAGAGACAATGTGTATTAATGTAATGTTGATCTTTTAAAAATATTTGTAATGGAAACAGAGATAGAATTATGCCTCCAAACACTGACAGTAAGGAGACATCTGATGACTGAACTGGGCTAGAGTCTGTCCTCTGCGAAGATGGGTGTGACTCCAGGAGAATCAGGGGCTGGGAGCTGTCAGGAGCTGCTGGCTCCCCTCACTTGGGATACAAAGACTCTACAGCCTTCCTCGCTCCTTCCTGTCTTGGTTTCTTGGAGATGAGCATTAGACAGAAGACAGTAGTTAGAACACAAGTGGAACACCTGGCTGCGTCATCAGCTGTTGGCTTGGAGCACTTGCAAAATGAGGTCATTCTTGCCCTGTGAGTGTCGGCCACCTGCAGTGTTTTCTCCAGCGCTCTGCACCTGCTCTGCCCCCGCCCACACCTGAAGCCTTCCCCATCTGGGAGGCATCAGCAAGCTTCCCCGCTGGCTGGCTCTTGGTGGGCTTAGGCCAGTGGGCGGTACCAGCAGGAGACTGGAGAATAGGAGAACTGGAAGTCTGGGGTTTATTTCCCTGACTCATTCTCTGCAGGTCCCCGTGAGCTACTGTGTCCCTTAATCAAGGGCCACAGCTCTTCTAAGATGTTTTCCCAAGATAACTGAGGTTCCCACCCCAGTACCAAGAGCTGCTACTTCTCCCATTGGTGCTAGGGTGCCAGGCTGTGCTGCCCTAGTCTTAAGGACATGGGCTATCCTTGGCTGGAGCCCCTAAACCCTACCCACAGCTTTGCAAACAGCCCCAAACTCTTTTTTCTTTCTTTCTTTTCCTCCCCCCCCCCCCCCGTGGTACCAGGGATTGAACTCAGGACCTTGTGCTTGCCAGACAGGCACTTATTCTGCTGAGCTATCTCCCTGGCCCAGTCCTAGACTCTTGAGTATGGAGTTTCAGTGTCTTTGTCCTTCTGGGGTCCCTGACTGCCACTATGGCTCTGAGGACTCAGTGAAGTGCCCTGATTGCTGTGCAGATGTCCCCAGTCACTGGCACAGAGGACCCTTCAGAGGTGACTTCCTGCCTCCCAGGAGAACTGAAAGGACCTGCCTGTGGACCATGCATGATAGATGCCCCACAGGGGCAAAGGAGAGACACCTTACTCAGGGACCACAAGGAGGGCTGATCATCCAGTCTCTACATCTTGCTCTCGCAAAGCTATCATCGCGTGGTGTGACCCCCACCGGGCAAGCCAGAGTGGCTCCTGGGCTCCATGGTAGGGCTCAGAGCAGAAGGCCCAGTACGCAGGAGGGAGGCTTGGTGGGAAAGTCTCCCACAAACTGCCTCTCACCTTCTCTGCCTTTTAGCACCTCAGGTGGCCCTGGCCTCCCTGTGCCACAACTAGGCCAGGTGCAGCTCCCCTCCCACCTCTGCCCCAGTGCTCCCGGCCCACTGGCAGCCCGACAGCCTGCCTCTGTGCCCTGGGCAGGCAGTGGGAGACAGGCCTGTCAGATCACATCACGTCAGTACTGGAGCTGGAACTCCAGCCGGGACAAGTGACCTTGTAGATTTTGAGGAACAGTGGTGGCCCAGAAAGAGAAACATGGGCTGGCTGAGCGGAAACTGACCTCCCCATTGCAAGGCCTGAGAACCAGGCCCAAGGTGCACCACACAGTTGCAGATTGTGAGCTGTCCCCACAGCCACCTTCCAGCAGACTTCCAATGACCTTCTGATAGCAGAGGTTCCTTCTCAAGGGGAAGACAGCTCTGCTCTCTGCTGAGTGCCCGAAAAGCCACAATTCACTTCTATCCAGCACTTGGCTTTGCAGTCTCTCTTGGACTTCACGGGCCCCATAAGGCAGCAATATTTAGCTATGCTTCCTATAATGAAGGAAACAAGGCCTAGAGAAGCTTGAGTGAACCGCCCCAGGCAGGGCCACCGGCTGCTGGCAGGGAGCAGGCTTGGTGATGACTTGGCTGATGGTATAATGCGTTCGTACCTTTGGCAGGTTTTACCTTCTTGTTTGTTTTGCATTGGTGGGGAAGGAACCCAGGGCCTCTGCATGCCAGGAAGTCACTCACCCACTGAGCTCCGTCCCCAGCCTCTGGCAGGGTATTCTAAATGATGAGATCAGTCCTCTGCTTTTCTCCTTCTCTCTCCTTCTAGCTCATCGACTGTAGATAGCATGGAAAAGAGTTAAGTCACAATTTGAGTTTAACCCTTATAGGCCGATTTGAGGAAGAAGAGAAAGGACGGTAGGCCCGGGAGAGGCTGGGACCATCTTAAAGAAGTTTGCTCTAGCAAACCATTTCTTTGTTTTCTCAGCAGCAGAGGTATTTCAGCTAGACTTCGGGAAGAACTTCCCTACTCCCCTTTGACAAGCATCTTGGATACTTTTCTTATCCTCCAAGAGGACCCCAGGTAGATCAGGTGCTGTTTATTACCATTGTATTTAGGTTGAGCCTATTCTACAACTTCTGCTTCTTGTCTTTGCTTTCCCCTACCTTTTTTTTTTTTTTTTTTTTTTAAATAGATGCCCTGTATAGCCCAGCCCCAAAGCTAGGGGGCGGGGTGGAAGCTGTGGTCAGGGGTGATGGTGACATAATCTTTAAAAGCTCCATCTGTCATCTCTGGCCTTTTACTGTTATAACAGCACTTATGGTCCCCACCAACTGCTGAGGAATCTGTCTGTGGTTTAATTAGCTTATTACTCCAGCCTTCCCCACCATGCGAGACAGCAATAAACAGCTTTTGTCTTCTTACTGGGGCTGACCAGTCACAGCAGGGGGAACCATACGAGGCCTGAGGCCAGTGAGGTCTTTGAGGACAAATGAAGGACTCAGCCCCTTGGCTGGTGCCTCCTTTCCTGCTTGGGCTTTCACAGGCGTCCAGGCAGTGGCCCTTAAAGAAAACCTAGCAACACTGCCAATGGACTAAGACAGCAATCCCTCGTGTTTATAGAGAAACTCTCATTTTCCAGCTTGCTAAGACTGTGCCTCAGAAGGGATCACTGTGAACCTGAGTTTCTTCTTCTGTGAAATGGGCCCAGTGAGACCTGGACCTTCTGTGACTTCCATAATTCTGAGCAAATCCAGGAAATGTGATGATGATACCTGGATCCAGTGTCATCCTCTCATCATACAGTTGAGGATTCTGAGAAGCAGAGAGGAGGAGAGACTTGCTGCAGACCTCTGAGAGTCCAGCCAGAGTCAGGTCTACAATCTGGTGAGGTGGGAGGGGAGGAGATGGATACCTCCGTTTACCTTCCTAACTCCAGGTAACTGGGAAGTAGCATGGGTTCAGTGGTCATGCAGCTGAAATTTGTAAAGACTTGGTTTGTACTCTGGTGCTGCAAGAGGCCAGGACAGGGGACAAGTGAAGACACTCCCCAGACCATGCAGTATCAGATTCCCAGCTGTACAGACCAGGATGAGTGCCCGAGATCCCACCTTCACTCTACCTTGTTGTGGGTGCCTTGTTATCTGCTCCCCTAAATAATGTTTATCATATGAGAGGTGCTCAAATGCAGCCCGTCACTGAATGCATGAGTTATGGTCCCAGCCCCTGACACTCCAGGGTCCCCATATGGGCCCTTGCCTCCCTCAGGACCTTCAGAGCAATGCAGCACTCCCTGGTTCTGAGACACAGAGAAAATCCTTCTCCAGGTGGCACCCGCTGGAACCTGGCTGCATCCTAGTACCCTGCCTTTCCACCCCTCCCTCACTCCACAGCTCCCTCGCAGTGTGATGGATGTTCTGCTGCAGGAGGGAGGGTTCGATCTGGATTTTCAATCTCCCCTGGATACACCACCACCAAAATACAATACACAATTACACGGACTCAATACATCAGCGACCACGGAGGGAAAGAAGCCTGTTTGGAGGCTGAAACCCGTGCTGGTGTCTAAACCCATGGCAATCGTCAGCTCAGGTCTTCTAGTCCTCGGGCAGGAAGCGAGCAGTCACCAAGAACCATGAGCCACAGCCCAGCATCCCTTTGTATGCCCACTCTCCTTTCCTCCTTTTCTGGTGTAGGTGCCACTCTGTCCCCTGCGGCAGCCACTCGGGGATGAAGCCACTCATCTCTCTCCCTGTGTTACCTTTCAAAGGAAACGCAAGGCCCTTACGTTTCCAAGGGACTCTCTGCTGGCCTGTCTGGGGAGCAGAGGTGGTGACAAAGTCCTCACAGAACAAGAGAGTAGGAAGCAGCTCCCGCCTGCACTTAGAAGCCACAATTCCTGGCCGTCACTGCTCACCTCCCCCCAGCGGTCACAAGGCCTCCACTACTGGCCATTGGTTTCTCTTTCAATACCAAGAGGCCTGGCTATGTGGTCAGGGCAGCACAGGGCCCAAACACAATCCACCTGTCTCCAGAGACTGGCCGGCTTGAGGATGGTAACACAGCTCTGTGGGATACGCTGAACTTGCTCTAGCCAAGAAGATCATCCCCCCGATATCTTCTCTGCGGAGCTGTGGAGGAAGAGATTCGTGATAGAAATCTCTTTATATATATATATATATATTTTTTTTTTTTTTTTTTTTTTTTTTTTTTGAGACAGGGTCTCACTGTGCAGTTCAGGCTGGCTTTGAGCTCACTTTTGTAGCCCAGGCTGGTCTCAAACTCACAACGATCCTCCCGCCTCAGCCTCCCAAGTGCTGGGATTACAGGCGTGAGCCACCATGCCCGGCTAGAAATCTCTAAACCTCTGAAATTACACGACAACTAGGTTGTGCGTGTCAATACTTTTCTGGAGTTTGTATCACTTTCGTTAGCTTCTTAAAGCATCCCTGTCCAAGTTGCACATGCCCAGAGAGTGGGGATAAGGCTGAAGGGGCATAGAGGTTGAGTTGTTCAAACAGCAAGCTGGCATTTTGAAGTTTGCTTTCTGGTCTTCCACCTTGACTCACATTTTCTAACATGTGGACAGGCCCACTCGTCTTGGTTTTGGAAGAGGCTGACCTTGTGCACCCAGACAGATTTCTCATGTAAGCATACAGGAAATTAGCCCCTTTTGACCACAGCACACACTTGGGGTACAGTCCAGCTTGGGAGAGGCCAAACACCATCCAAACAGAGCCCTGGTACCCACCCACCAGCTACCGGGTGAGGGCCTGGAGCAAGCTGGCTTCCTGGAGTGCGATAGGATCTCCAGTCTCTAGATATTCTAGGAAGCTCTGAACTTGCTTGTCTTACTGCACAAACAAACAAGCTTCCAGACCGAGAAGCGTGCCAGAGGTGGCTGATAAGCGCCACAGCTCCGGGTCTGCTGAGGCTGTGCGATCTTTGTTGAGTCACCTTGTCTAATTGGCTAATTACAGCCATTTTCCCTTCTCTCTTCCTCACTTACATCCCCTTCCTCATCACAATGTGATACTTCAGAAACTCTCTCCGAGGAGTTTCAAGGAGCCGGCTGGGTCTCTGTGGAGTACGTCGCATTATCTCATTACGATCTTGCCTGGTGATCGGATTCCGTTAGCTGACTCTTTATTAGCAGGCAAAGGCAAACTTATAAAATACCTTTAAACCTGGATTTCCTTAACAATATATCATTGGGAAACTGACAGTTCTCGCTCACTTCCCTCTGCCAGAAGGAATTAAGATTGTTTCTAATTTAATCTCTCTTCCACATTGGAGGCAGATATTTATGTTTCAGGCTCTGGGAGACATGGCTCTGGGTCATCCTGGAGCAGCTCTGATGGCACCCTGTGTCTGAATGCAGATGCGGCTGGCCTTGGCTTCAGGGAGCCTGGCAAGAGGACCCAGATGCTGCCCTTGCTAGAGCTGCAGGCCCATAGTCCTGCTGGGAAACATACGAGGGCAGAAGCAGGAAGCGTTGTTTATGTAATGTCAGAGAAAGGTCCTAGGGGTGATGCCCAAGGCGCCACAGACACTGCCCACTGTAGCATCTTCTGCCTCCTTGGCCCTCTGGGCTTAGAAAAGTCAGAATCACCAGGCTGCTTCTTGACAGGTCCTGGCAATGTTATGCCCAGATTATATGCTTACTGCATGGTGCAGCAGATACTTCTGGTAACCACCCTGATCCCCTTGCAGGCTGGGTGCACCCATCTCCCAGCTGCTGCGAGGATTGGCTGCTACAGCTCCTTGGAGGATTAGCCTCAGCTCACTGGGGACACCTGATCCCCCAAGGCTACCATTATCCATCTCCACTTCCCTTGCCCTGTACCAGTAGCCAGTGACTGACAGAGGGGTACGGAAGAGCAGCGTCCTTGCTTCGAGTTGAGGCTGGCTTTGTGGCATAATCAAGCTCCTGATTTTGCAGTGTGACAAGACTAAAGCCACTCTCCACACAGCCCGTGTCCTTGTTTTATTCTGTCTTACTGGTAACACTTTCCTCAGCTTGTTTTCAAACTCTGCTTCGAAGGTGTGGTTGTGTATGGGCCTGTTGTGTTCCTGGGCTGTGTCTCACCTTTTTCTGAGGCCAGATAGTATGCGGACTCACAGCACACGCTCAGGCCTGCGGTCCCCTGAGGTCAGCAGTAGCAGAGCCTACCCAGGCAAATCCTGAGCTCTCACCCCACGGAAAGGCCCAGCCGAGAGAGCTGCCTGGCAGTGGCTGCCTGGGACCCTGCTCTCTCGTTCCTGAGGCTGCTCTGCACCATGGCCTCTTAGAGCTGCACAGCCCCAGCCAAAGTCACGGAGCTTGGCAAGAGCTTGCCCTGCCAAGCACATCACATCCCCTCCAGGCATCTGTGCAAAGATTCAAGAGGGTTCAGAGTAGAAGGGGGGAAGAATTGTTTTGGAAAATTCTATTATCTAGCCAGGCCCCCATTGATAGCCCATGCATGAAACCAATTTAAAAAGTGTGAGTCAAAAGCCTTGGAGGACCGCCTGTTCTCCCGGGAGCCCAGCAATCACCCTGCCCACAGTCTCTGCAGACTGAATGCCACTCTGCCCGGCGTCCTCGGGGCCACTCCGCTCTGGAGCTGTCACTCAGTGCCCTGGGCTGACCAGCCCTCTTGCTTTAGCGGATGTCGGGAGAATTTATTACAGTGAAAAAGAAAAACACTTGAAGTTGAGAGTGATTATTTTCAGATCTCTGTTTTGCTGATGGCTTGAGCGAGCCCCAGAGAGACCTTTCGGGCTGCCAAGGTTTTCCAAGGTCATATTTTCTGTCCATCTGCTGTCACTGGGTTCAGGCAATGGCATGGACCCTTGGACAGCGCTTATAATTGGGGCAAGGCACTTAACCTCTCTGAGCCTTGGCTTTCTTCTCCGTAAAAGAAAAATATGAGTCAGAGCTTATATAGGGACTAAATGATATAATGCACATAAAGGTGCTTTAGCACACAGTAGGTATTCAAGCAGAAGTTCTTTATTTTTCACCTCACCCATGATGGGCCTGCAAGGATCCAGGGTAGAGGCTACTGGCTTTCTTTGTAGAATATTCTGATGTGTCTTTGCTATGGTTTGTGTCCAGGCGTCTCCCCAAAGCCTCATGCCGTCATGGGGCTGTTTCTGGGGTTTGTGATTGATTCTTGTGGGTGTGGGTGCTGCACCTGCCCCACAGTGTGAAGAGGGGACAGAGGCTGGCTAGCTGCCTGAGCTGCTGCCTCTCCCTTTGCTCTTTGCCGCTGCCATAAATGGCAGCTCTGTGCCACGTGCCACTCAGGCCATACTCAGCTGCCATGGAGCCAGCTGAGTATGGACTGAAATCTCCACTAACTGCAAGCTAAATAAACTTTTCCTTCCTTATTTCCGGGTACTGGGTATTTTGTCCCAGCAACAAGAATGGCAAAGGTAGTCTTGCTTGCATGATGGAAATTTTATTTAGCTACAGTTTCTCTTTCTGAAAAGGAATTTGTTAATTATTCTGGCCTCAACAGACACCACTACTAGTAGTCAGCACCAATGGAAGTCTGACTATATGATGGGAACCGTTCAAATATTTTATGCGCAGTGAACTGTCTAAGCCTCACTGTGATCCTATGTGCTAGAGATAGCTATTCCCATTTTACAGATGAAGAGACCATGGTACTGGAATGATACAAATTCACATAGCGGTGAACAGAGACAAGATAAAAAGATGTAGCAAAATGTCAACAGGGATCACGGTGGTAGGCTCTCTGCCCTGCCTCATCTCAGGAATTCTCCCCTACTGAAATGGGCCCACCAGCTCTTCATACCCTTTCCGTGGGTTCAATTTTTACAGAAATCTGCCCCCTCCATCTTGGACCTTTGCACATCTCCTGAGTGTCCTGGTGGACTAGGGAAGGCTACAGAGGTTCTGTTTAGCCTGGGCCTACAGATTGTACCTCTCTGCTCCAATAGGGACTTGGTTCCTAGGCCATTGTTATCTGACGGGCCACTAAGGCCGTTGCAAAGGCTGTGCTTTTTCCAAATCAACTTAGACACCTCTTCTTTGATGAAGGTACTGAAGGTGTAGACAACCACATACGGCATCCGCACATCTGCACCTCCTCTGGGAATGGAATGCGGGTGGAGGGGCATCTATGCCTCCCTGAGAGACGTGAATGGCCTCAGCACTTAGTGCCAAGGATTTGAGGGAACAAAAGAAACATAGTGATGGACTGTGTGGGCTGTAGACTCGGCTCAGGGGCTGCATGTGCTGGAACCTCCATTCCCTCATCAGCAGCACGGGAAGGTTGAGAGGACATAAAGGGTACAATATTGAATCTGAAATAGGTTGAATAAATTTGAGTTCTCACAGTGGCCAGACTCAAGACTGCAAGTTGCTTTTTGCTTTGCTCTCGGGGTCACCAATTCATCCAACTGAAAAGTCCACTTTGTGTTCAAAGCAGTCACAGCTCAATGTGTAAAAGTCAATGGGAGGCCTTTGTTTCCCAGCTTGTTCTACAACTCTGCTGAGTGAGAGGAGAGCCAGAATAGCGAGGAAGGGATCTGGGCCAGGGGCAGAGGCTTAGGTACAGAGGCCACTCTGCCCTGGGTGTCAAGGCACTTAGCTGCCTCCAGGTGAGTGGATGAGACTTGAACTTGTTAGAAACCTTTGCTCAGCTGGCAGCAAGCCTGGCCTGGTTAGATAATTAGGCCATTTCTGATGGGGCCTCCCTGAGGGCTGCTCTGCCCAGTCAAAGTGACAGCATCCTCTGGACCCTGAGCCACTGCTCTCATCCTATAGGGCCTTTGCAGAGTGCTGCTACTGACTCTGGCCCAGCATTACCTACCCAGAGCAGAGCAAGAGTGGAGAGCCCTCAAGGCCTGGCGAGGGAGCAGGGCTCTCTGGCAGCTCTCAGGCATCACGGACCCTGCTCCAGAATCCCTGGGACCAGGATCTGACCTAGAAAATGTGTCCCCTCTCCACAGATAAAGAGGAATATGTTGTCAGTAGACAGCAGATGCTCCCCAAAGGGATCTTGCAGCCCTCCTGAGACCAGATGGGCTCCCATTAGCTCCTTTGCCTGGTACACTTCCCAGATCTGGTCCCCAGCCCCATTTCTGTCTATCTAAGGTCTTCAGTGTGACTGTTTCTCCCCTGGCAGCAGACTGTGTTGAAGAGACACATAACTCCAACTGGCAGAAACTTTGGGCCTGTCTACAGATGAGCAGGTAGGTCTGGTGCCCTTCCAGGGTACACTGAGGGCCAGGCAAAGCAGGTGAAAACCAATTCACTCTAAAAGGAGTCTGTCCATTGTACCAACAAGGAGACACAGATAACCTGCATGCATGGCCAGTGGACAAGACACCAGCTTTCCCTGAAAGGCAGCGGGGACCCTTCCTGCCTCCAGATCTTGGTGTTGAGGCCCAAGAAAAGCAGAGATCACAGAGCTGCACTCATCACGGTTAAGGGTGTGGATCTTGTGGGCTGAAGTTGGAACAAGCAGTTCAGGAAAGCAGTGGTTTCTGCCACCTGTGAAGACCATAGGTGCACCCATGCTGTCAGGGGTCTGCTTCCACATGCCGTTGGAGCCACCACTCTAGACGCTCCCTGGAGGACTCCTTATGCTTGCATCCCACCCCAGAAATCCCTATTTTATTTAGAAAAGGTCATGATCTAGACACCGAAGAGTTTTTGGGGGAACCATTAGTGTCTGGAGATTGAACTCAGGGCCTTGCACATGCGAGGCAAGCACTCTGCCACACATCTACCTCCCCAACCCACTGAGATTTTTCAAATCTCCCTGGATGACATTCACGTACAGCCATGTTTGAGAACACATATATTGTGACAGCAATGGCTCTGGATTCTCAGGTTTTGTAATAGCCAGATGGTCTCCATCATCTCAAAAGTTGTCCTTAACTTTAAGACGACTTAGTTCAAAAGTATATACTTTAAGACTATTTTGGAGGACACTCAGAACTTAAGCAGAGAATGAAAGATATAGTAGACAACTCATTATACAGTAACTAAGTGTATAATGAATTATGCTCAACACAAGAGACAACCTCAATGGGCTGATAATGTCTCTGTGGGGTTACAGTTTAGCCAATCAACGGCTTGGAACAAATTGCTCCCTGTGCAATTTAAATGTTTAGAAAAGCCAGGGCCTGGCAGGATGGCTCAGTGGTCTAAAGTGCCTGCTTAGGAAAGCTTGGGAGGCTGCAGGGACTGCAGTTCGATCCCCGGCACCACATGCTGCGTCAGCCCTGCCCTCAGGGCAGACTGAGCCAGCCATAAAAATAAATAAACAAAAGTTCTGAAACAAGAAAAAAAAATTTTTTTTAAATTCTTTAAAAAAAATGTTTAGAAAAGCCACTGACTTAAAAAAAAAAAAAAAAAAAAAAAAAAAAAAAAAAAAAAAAAAAAAAAAAAAAAAAAAAAAAAAAAAAAAAAAAAAAAAAAAAAAAAAAAAAAAAAAAAAAAAAAAAAAAAAAAAAAAAAAAAAAAAAAAAAACCCTCTTCACACAGAACAGTTACAGACTCACAGTAGTTACCAAAATAATAAAGAGCAATTCCTTGCACCCTTCACCTGGTTTACTCAAAGGTAACATTTTGCATAACTATATGCAATATCAAAATTAGAACGCTAATATAGATAAAACTCACAGGCCTTATGATATCACAGATTTTGATGACTTTAACTCTGTGATTTTCATTCACTCATTTATTCATTCATTTAAAAAAATCTTATAGTGAGATGTCATCTTGGTACTTATAAAAAAAAAAGCCTCTGGAGATCACCTGCATCTGAATCACTGAAAAACCGGCTAGAAATGCAAATTCATTTGCCCCTAGCCCAGACCTTCCGGGAGGGTAGAGCTGGTGAACCTGTTTTGCACAAGTTCTCAGATGATCCCTCTATTCACAGAAGTTGGAAAGTCACTCAAGTGCAATGTTACAGACACCTCTCTCTGCACAGAAAAACACTAATAAAACTAGTTGCTGCCCTCGCAGGGCAAAGGAGGGGACTAATACTGATAGCAAGTGTGGGGATGGTGGCTGAGCTATGACCACATGTGGCAGAACATGGAGAAACATCCCATCTCCTGCAGCAGGTAGGGATGCGTTTGGGATGCTGAGAATATTTGAGTTGTGTCTTGACTAATAAAGCAGGAGTTTGCCGAGAGACTAAAATTTCAGATGTCTCACTAGCATATCAACTCCCTCAGGCCTGGAAACAGAATTTCTAACATAAGATTGTTTAATGGCAAGGGAGAATTGTTTATTGGTGTGAGCACAGTTCCTGTAAACTGAAGGTGCTCAATACATGCTGGGTGGGTACAAACATGAGAAGCATGGCTGTCATTGGTTAAATGACTAATGAAGGAAGGATGGTGGGTAAATGACAGAGATGTAAATAACTGCATAGGTATATTATAGGCAGGGAAGACTTAGCTGGAAGTGGCTGAATTTCTGGCCCTAGAGGGCTGCTATCTTCTTTCCCAAGGCCCTAAGGACAGGGGCTGGAGCCCATGAGTAAACACAGCAGGCTGTGTGTACTACAGCCTCATCCCATAGTTTTAAGCCCCAAGCACTCCAAGGCTTCATGGAACAAGCTGACTTTGAACTTGAGCTAAGTGGCCTTCACCCTAGGGAAAAAAATGAAAAGACATTTACTCAGAAAGTACTCTCCTGCTCTCTTAATAAGTATATTAATTTTAAATGCCAGAGACAGAATCGTAAACTCTCCATCTTGGAGGATTATGGCCAGTGCCTGGCTGTGCGGGAGAGCTGCGCTGGCTGACTGGCTCCCAACGACTGCAGAAGGTGGGGACTGGTGACAGCACAGGCCAGACGTGCAAAGGTCACTCCTGCTGGTGCTGTCCACAGAGGGGGCAGAGATACCCTGCTCACTCTCCACCTCCTGCCTTTCTCTTGCTAGAAATCTATGAGTATTTCCCCTGGGTTCTAGCCCTGGAGCAGGAGAACCTTGAAGGAGTTTCTGAAACAAGCCTTGCTCTTTGGAGATGGGTTAGGGGTACAGGGTGTATTGCCCAGAGGCAGGGAGATGGCTGCGAGGTGTTCTACCCCAGGAGGCCAAAGCGTGGCCCTTCAGCCCTCCTTGATTGAGCCACTTCGGGTGATTCTATTAGAGGCGTCTTATGGAACCCCCAAATCTGCTTATTTGTAACAGTTCTCAAGCAGGCACATCAAAGTATCAGAATTATTCTTCAAGGAAACCATCTCCAAAGGCTGCAGTCAAAAAGTTCCAGCTGGTGGTCATAGGAAGTGGCTGAGGTTGAAAGAACAGAATGTTGTATTGAAGCCTGAACTCACTTTAACCTTTCTAAGCCTCTATTCGTTAATCAATAAATTAGGATTAAGCATTTGTATCTCAGAGGGATGTGTGCAGATTAAAGGGAAGTTCTAAGCACAGTGCCTGGTACCCCAAAGACCCCCAGTGTTAGCCAAGATTGAGCGAGGCACGAAAAGAAGGGCTCATCCCTGTGACTATTGTAGGGCATGAAAGAAATCAACTGCCCTGGAAGAAACTTAGGCTGTAGCTGGTGAAACGTGTAATCTACATTACACGTATTTTCAATTTCCCAGTTGGGCTCATTTATGGATTCTTTTCTGTAAGTGTGTACAGCACCACAGAGCCTTTAGGCCAAATCTGTCCCACTTGACCCTAAGACACCCACTTGACATTTTTAATTAAGTATTTTGTTTTATTTAGTGATCTCCCGTGTTTAGTCTTAGAAGGCCTTATTCCCTACTGGCAGAGTATGAGAAGCTTTGATGACGTGTGAGAAGCCGAATTCTCTCCCTGATGACATACCTTTAGGGAAAGTAGAAGGTGGTCTCCATGGTTTGTTCAGACCAAAGCAGCCACTGTTATCTGAGGAATCTGTGTTGCATACTGCAAGATAGACACATTGTACAGTGCCATGCAGGAGGAGTTTCCAAGCTTGTGCATTTTCCTTGTTGTCTGTCCCATTGTTGGGCTCGGGGACCTGCCCAAGAGACTCGCTCCCATGCTTTCTGACCAGCAAGAGGCCCAGTGTGTTGCATAGCTGTGATTCATTATGCTATTTTTTTTTCCTGAAGAAATCTGAACACAGAGATCTTGAAGCTGCAGGGTGCTGAGGAAACAGTGCGGATTTGTTCTAGGACATGTACGCGCTCAGACTCAACCAGGACAGGCGGATGGAGCAGATGACAACCGGAGTCTGCGCTATTTCCTGTCGATGCAATGCCCTCAGCTCAGTAGTAGCCCACATTTCAGAGAATTGCAGAGTTATTTGGTAGGAATAAAGTAATAACTTCAGAAATGTTTCCCAGATAGGAAGGCACACAGAACTCAAATTTTTGGGTCAGTCATTGGGGTGCAATGGGAGGGACATTCTGCAATGGTAAAACTTGTGATTGTGGTCTAGAGGTATGATAGACCCCCCATAGTTTGTACCTGCAAGTATATGGCTCTTGCAGTGGCAGGCCCACCCCCTCAGTGCACCCTGGGCAACCAACTGCAGGTGTGGTGGGGCATGCTTGTGATCCCTGAGCTGGGGATGCTGAAAACAAGAGGATCACTGAGTCTAAGCTGCCTAGTGAGACCCTGTACCAAATACATAAATGGAAAAAAATATATATATGTGGCTTTGAGGCCCACCTCTAGGGAACTGAAGCATTCTGGGAAAGGCTCTTACACGCGGAGGTGGCTCTGATGGGCACAACTAGTTACACACATTCCACAGCTTTTTTTTTTTAAAAGAATTTAAACCATTAAAAAATAATAGTCTCAGCCACTTGATCAGACCTGATCAATGACAAACAGCAGGCTTATAACTGCATTTCAGCAAGAATAAAATCAGTTAAATGGGATTTAGAATGTAGGTTTCTCCCTTCAATATTCATATCACTACTAAAATCTATACCTTTAACTATGCCTCACCCTTATTATTCATTAACACTGCATGTGGCTGTGCACATCCAGCTTCAATCAGAGAGCCCGCAACGGAATGTTCAGGGCATCTCGGGGCTGAGACGCTTCCAGCAAGAGTGCTGTGCTCCCTCAGGCAAGCACACTAAACGTGAGAAGTGAGCATGACCGTAAGGTCAGGCTGCAGTGTTTTTTCAGAAGCCTGGTGGGACATGATCAACGGGCCGTGGACCCGTTAAACCGGGCCTGCAATAAAGCAGCAGGGATAAATCAGTGTCGGGCTGCAGAGAGGTCGTTTTCATAGTTAGGGGTGGGCCGTCATTTTCTTCCCTGCAGCTCCTGCCCCTTACTTGGCCCGCCGTGGCCCGTGGTTTCCTGGGCCCTCTGCACAATTCTCAACACATTGTGGCCCTTGTCCGTTTCCCCCCGGGTGCTCCCTTAGACTCACTTTGCCCTGCCCCCCTTGTTTCCAGGCTGTTTGCTTCCTCTATCAGCAGTTGCCCAGACCCCCTCATCTGTGCTGCTTTCCTTCAGGCTTCTCCTCTGAGCTCCATTCAGGATATTTACTTTCTCTCTCCAAGATGTATGGATGGGCCACATAGATATGTCATAATCAAAAGCCTAAGAGCAAAGTGTGCTCCAAAGGTGGAGTGACCCATTCCCAGACAGTGGACATTAACACTTGCTGTGGAGGGGGCATCCCTCTGCCCTGTGCCTTCTGGGACCCCTCCATGTATGCCCATATGACGAGAAAACAACTAGGACCCGGAGCTCAGATGGTATCCCAAAGAGTATACAGAAAGGCTAAAATTGCTCTCAGATTTCCTTTTATTTTCCATACTTGGGTTTGGAATCAGGACCTGCACATGGAGCCACACGCACTGCCCCTATCTTACTTTTTGTTTGGAGACAGGATCTCATTATGTTGCAAAGTTGTCAGAACAGGGCTTGAATATGTGCTCCTTCTGCCTCAGCCTCTCAGAGTGCTGGGATAACAAGTGTGCTCTGCTATGCTCAGCTGATATTTTATCTTTATAACTCATTAAGTGTTATCTGCCTCCCCAGAATATATATTCATCGGTTTTATGCTTCAATAAAATTTTCTCTAAAATCTACAGCCCTGTCACTTGCAGAAGCAGCTTGGAATCAGGAAGCTGTTCAGCACGCCCAGTTTGCAGAGAGTGGGAAGGGTGACCATTCCGTGTTCCTATTCCCTATGTCCCAGCAGCAGCAGTGACAGTGCACAGCTGACCTGTCACTGGAACCTAGCAGTGAAGAACTCAGAGGAATGAGGTTTTTGTTCCTCCCTAACCATCTAATTGGATTGTAGGTTCAGCCCCTGCCTCCTGGAAGGACAAGTGTCAGAGGCTTGAGGTGGGGAAGTGGGGCCAATTCAGAGCCTTAAGCTCTGGGATCCCCAGAACAGGGACCAGCTCCTGATGATCCAGGCCAAAGCACAGCCCTGCCTGGCCTCCTGCTCCTGGGGGGGTGGGGGGTGGAGGTGAGGTGGCTGGCAAAGGAGCTGCAAAGACAAGCTGGGTTGTGGCCTGGGCCCCTCGGTTGGTTTTCAGACACTGACATTCAAATAACCAAGCTGACTTGATGCCGGGCAGCATTCAGTCAAACAGACCCCAGCCCGGGGAGCTCCCTGCATAGCCCCTGGTGGCAGGTTTCAGTCATCTTGGGCCTGCCGGTGTTCTGAAGGGGGGCAGTCACGGCAGCTCTGCACCATGGTTTGATGGATTACCCTGCTCTCGGTCCATGTGGTCCAGATGCTGCTGCCCAGAGTACTGGGCTCCTCTCTGGCTCACCTCCCGCCCTCCCCCCTGTCACTGACTCTCTGCTACCTCAAGGCTGTCACTCTTGTCTCTTTCACCAGTGCCAGCTGCTGCTTCTACCTGAAATGGCTCCCTACCGTAGCCATCTAGCTAAGCCTCATTCATCCTGCAAGACTGAGCCACAGTTTGGGTAGGGTGGTACATCCCTATAATTAAAGCATTCTGACAGGCCAAGGCAAGAGGATGGCAGATTCGAGCTCAACATAGACAACTTGGTGACTTCATGACTCTATGTCAAGAGCTAAATGAATACATAAATAGGCAGATGTTACAGCTCAGCGTGCAGATGCTGGGTTTGATCTTTAGCAATGTTAAAAACGAAACAAAACTGAGCTGCAGCACTGTCACTTGTGGCAAGGCCCTCGTGACCATCCCAGTTGGGGTCCCACAGGAGAGTCTGCATTTCCACAGTCTTCCATGCTTGCCCCATATCAACAGGCTTGCCCCTACTCCTCCACTCTATCAGGGCCCCAGTCCTCCAGGACCATAGAGAAGGCAGGGAGTGTACAGTGTTTGGATGAATAGATGGGTGAGACTTGCCACAATGTGGGAGTTGGCCAGGCAAGAATAACAACAGCCTGCCCGAGAAAAACAATAGCCGCTGCCCCGGATTGATTGTGCACCGTGCGCCAGTCACTATGATAGGCAGCTGACATATGCTAGCTCAGTGAATCCTCAGCACAGTCCAGCGTGGGCTGTGATTTCCATTTCACAGAGCACGAAACGGAATTTCAGTTTTGCCCAAGGTATCAGAGCAAAGGGGAAGGTGGCCCACTGGAGATTTGAATGGAGATCTGTCGGGTAGAAAGGCCTGCGCTCTTAATTAGCATCTTCTACTAGCTAGAGCTCAGCTTCAGGCAGGTGCTTGGTGGCCGGGATGTCCCAGAGGATAAGTGTGCAGTATACACTGGACATGGACACCCATCACCAGCCACTGCAGGTGAAGACTGGGCCTCGGAGGGCCCAGAGCCAGCCCATGCAAGCTCAGCTGTGGTGAGTTGCCCTGTGCCCCTCATGCCTCCTCTGTCTTAGGTTCCTATAGGTGCCGCACTCACTCTGCCTGCCTGTGGTAGGGGAGCGGATGGACCACACCGTGCACAATTCACAGATGGAGCAGCACCGGGCCTGGTCCCATCACAGGAGCCCTGACATTGATGGATGAGAATCTCTAAGTCAGTCTGTGCTTTCAGGAGAAGCTAGCTCTCCTGAGGAGTCTGGGGACTGGCAGCAGTCCACAGCCCTGCCCACAAAGCTGTGCCACCAGGGCCGGACAGTGCCCCAAGCAGTCTTGGGAGAAGCAAACAGGGAAGAGACATCACCATCTCATCTATGTGCCCCCAAAGTCAAGCTCAAATGCTAGTTCCACTTTGGGCATCACTGAGCCAGTATCTTCCTCTCTGCTGACAGCTCCTCAAAGAGCTCCTCACCTGGCCAGCTTGAGCCAGCTCTTAGTTATGCATGTCAGGAATGGGGTCCTGTGCCCCAGCGCGTCTACAAGGTCAGAGCATCAAACATGCACTCTGAGTCACTCCCTTTACATTGAGGTTATGGGGGCTTCAGTGGTGCCTGGACACGGGCCTCCTTGGTGCTGACCAAACTCAGAGGAAGCCAAGCTTGCAGAAGGTATGAAGCCATTCTCCCTGCCCCAGCCCTTGCAGTCCTGTGTCACAGTCTCCACTGAGGACACTGATGCCCTGCACTCAGGAAGAGAGGAGCAGAGCCCAGAGGTTGGGGCACCTTGGGGTATTCACTGGCAAGTGGATGGTTCTTGGAGGCTGAGCTTGGAGGGTAATGTGACATGTTCCTGCATGCTGTACAGAAGGGAGCATCCAGTAGATGTTCCTCAAACACTGTCCTGCTCCATCCTCGCCCAGCCACGCTGCCCGCTGCTGCTCTGACTGTGGCTATATGCCTCCACCAAAGGCTGCAGCTCACACCCAATAGCCCCCAGATCTCCCAAGGTTCTGGAAACATCTCCCTTCCCAGATCCCTGAGACTCTGCATTGTGCTCTTTCTCAGTGGCTCTCTGATCCCTGCCCACACTCCTGAATGGCCCCTTTGACTCTCTGCTATCATCCCTCAGGCGTGTCTTCTGTGTCCTGCCAGCAGCCTGCCCAACAAACATACTGGCAGACAGAGCCCCTGAGTTACTGAGAGAGAGCAAAGTTGACCCCGCAGCCCAGAGCCCACCTGCAGTCCACAATCTCCCAAATGGAGGGAGGAGAAGGCCTGGGACTAAGAAAAGATTTTCCTTCCCCTTCCCATCCCAACCCAAGGAGCTTCAGGAAAACCTCTTGCTAAAAGACGGCAGTGTCTACTAGGAGAACGCCTGACTGGCTGTGGAAACAGCAGACTTTTTGCGAATTCTCATGATGTGGGGCTCAGGACAGCTCCTCAGGACTGTCTGTGTGGTCAAAGTCTGCAGGTGCTAGGATGTGTCCTAAGGGCCAAGAAGGCCAGTAGAGCTTGGCGTCCTGCTGTGGGAGCCTGCCGGAAAGGGCAGTTGAGGAAGGCAACTCCTGGAGCTGGGTGTGGGGGCTGCTCTAAGAGCCATTGCCCTGTCAGGAAGGGTTCTGGTGGAGGTGCCAGGAATACACCAAACCTATAGAAACCCCACATGGGAGGATGCTGTGTTTAGACATCTCCCCAGTCATCCTGTTGCCCCCAAAGAACCACCATAAATCTGGAGCCAAGTGAAAAGATCCTCTTCCTCACTTTCTGAGCCTGGAGCAACCAGAGGGAGCACAAAGATTGCCAGGAGAGAGGAAGAGCCAGGAGGAGGAGCAAAGAACAAGCTGGTCACCCCCCATGGCGGGCTTTGTGCCCTAGATTGATGGGGCGTCCAGGGAGAAACTTTGCCCTGGATGAGTAAGCGACATTTTAAATTAGGTTCATGGGGCCTCTAAAAAATTGAGACATAAAAATTACACATACTTCTGAGGTAGTGTGATATCTAAATACATGCATACAGTGTATAATGATCAGATTGAGGTAACTAATATATTCATCACCTTAGACATTTATTGTTTCTTCGTATGGGGAACATTCAAAACCTTCTCTACCAGTTATTTTGGAATATTCAACTAATTGTCAGTGATAATTACCTACTGTGCCACAGAGCGCTCGATAGTATTCCTCCTATCCAACTGCACTCCTGTACCCACTAACCATCCCTGCTCCCCTTTTCCTTTCTCAGCCTCTGGTAACAACTATCCCACCGTATTCTTCTATGAAGCCAACGTTTTCTAGCTCCCACCTAGAAGCGAGAACATGCTGTATTTGTTTTGAACTTGGCTTTTTAATAACTGGAAGATTTTTTTTAAAGGCTAAATATGGAAGCATGACAGAAATATTCGGAGTTCTGTGCCCGTGGGTGGGGGTGAAAGGGGTGGGGCATCTCAGAGAGCCACTGTGAATGGCAGTGATAGTAAGGAGAGGGACAGGCTATTTCCTGGCTTCTCCCCCACTGATGCCAACTGTTTAATTCATTGGCTTTAAATTCATTTAAGTTTTGGGGATTCTACAAGACTACAGACTAAATAAAAATTTTAAAAGCAAAGAAAAACAGAGAATAATTTAAAGGACTTGAACATGCCGGGGTGTTGATAAAACCATGCTACAGGCAAAAGGACAGGCTGCATCTGGGGATGCGACATCGGTTCGGCACACAGTGCTTGAGAGCTCTTCCAGCTTCTTCTAAGTAG
>PVJA010004665.1:0-62246 GCA_004027025.1 Myocastor coypus | reverse complement strand
CCACAGCAGGTCATCATTTACTAAACTTATTCATTTACTGAATAGCTGCTGCTGGCAAATAAAATGTCCCAGGTCACATAGCTCCTAGGCCACACTGGGCATGAGAGAGATAAGCAGAGTACTAAGGCATAACTGAGTAAGTTTGAGGACCCACTCAATGTCCTCTGGGTAGAGGGGACAGGGCCTATGTGTGCCTTAGGTTGCTTTGGACTGGCTTCGCATCCATTCTTAGAGGTTTATTTTCCAAATGGCTATCAAGTTCTTACTCTATGCTATATATGGGAGAATGTAATGACAAACAAAATTTGATCCTTGTCTTCAAAGAACTTGATAATAGCAATGGGTTGGAAAACCACTATGGGCAACAGCGTCTTTTGCCACCCCACTAGAGGAAAGCTGGTGGCAGGAGGTGAGTGGACAGGGAGAGAGGGACCCAGGGCCAGGAAGAGGCTGGGAAAGTTTCCCCCAGAAACACTGGTGAAGAGCAGATGAACTGTCCAGGCTGATGGAGCTGCTTGAGGAAGTCCCAGAGCCTTGCTTGGGAAGCGATGGGCTGAGAGACTGGGGGAGGGAGCAATAGGCAATGGGGTGGTACCGGCAAGTGTTAAAGACTTTGGACTTTACTCCAAAGGCAGTTGCCAGAAGGTTTTAGTTGGGTGAAGCATTGCCATCAAGGTTGTGTTCTGGCAAGGTAAACGCTGGTGGTAAGGGGAGTTGGGGTTGTCAGGTAGGATCAGATGTGGGAAGACCCGTCAGGAGGCTGTGGAAGGCACTCCAGTAAAACCTGAGGAGAGCATCTGGGTACAGAAGTGAGGCTAGAGCCCAGAGCTCTGGGGAGGAAGCCTTGGCCAGGACTAACGGATAGGCTGGGGAAATACATGGGGAGATGTCGTTAGGACTCAGGCCTGGGCTGAGGGGCTGGTGGGTAGGCCAGGAGCCTCACTCCTGCTGGCTCAGCTCTGGCCACACTCTTGGCTAGCAGTCAGCAGCCTGGCCCATGTGGGCAAGGTCAGGGTACCACCTTTTTGCTTAAAACTTGCCAGGCTTGGCCCAGGGCCCAGGACGGGCTTCTGAGCCCTATCCCAGGCATCCAGCAAGCTGCTTGTTCAGTTGGGCTGTCTCCAGACCTGAAGCCTATAGCAAAGTTCCATAATAATCACATTTTCCCCCTTGAAAACAGCCTTTGCAAACGGAGCATTCTTAATTGAGTAGATATTTAGATCCGTGTATCCCTTGTACGGTGTAAGACTCCCGAGGTGGCGCTTAATGGCCAGGGGCACAGGAAGAAAGGTAAATACTCTTTAGCTATGCAGCAGCTGGGGAATTCTCCTCGTTTGTCAGATATGATTAGCTGTTACCCTTCCGGTCTCCCGGTCTCCCATTGTTATTCAGGTCCCCACTTGTCACAGTCACACCCCTTTGGATGCTCACGTCTTGCTTTCTCTCCAGCTCTCTCTCCCTGGTGGCACCCCGACTGGCTAGTAATTTATGTATGACAATATGAGACTAATTCGGTTATTATGTCAAAGGGAAATTGAATCTGGGGTTTTAGTGCTGCATCTGGGAGAAATCTTCCAATGAATCTGGAGTGGAGAAAAAAAGCCTCGGAGTTCGATTCATCTGCTTGTCACCCTGTCGACAAGATTAAGTCATTATAGAGGGCTAAGCTATGGCCAGAAATGGGACCAGAAAGAAAGGAGATAAAGGGAATGAGAAAGGGCTGGGGAGCAAGGGGAACAGAGAAGAGGGGCCGGTGTGAGGCTGGAGGTGGGGTGTGGGCAATGGGAGCGGCAGCGCAGAAGGCTTCCTGCCATTCTGCTGAGGTGGGCTTGGGGTTTCCTGTATTTATCCACAAGGCAGACTGAACAGTGGAACAGCCAGGGGACAGATGGGCAGGAAGGAAGTTCAGTGGGAGGACATTTATACAAACACTTGCGTGCCTCTGCTCCTGGGCATCTTAAATATTGTGTGAGTTAAAATTTGGCTTCCTTGCCCAACAAAGATTGGAGCACTTTGCTTTGTGCCAAAGGAGATGGTAGCTCTCCCTGCTGGGTACCTAGCTCTCAAGCAAGGTGGAGGGTTCCCCAAACTCTATGCAGCAGCCGAGCCAAAGGATGTCGAGGCCTGGATGAAGCCTCGATATAGGAGGGAGGTGTCCCACATCTATGGGATTGGGGATATGTTTGCTCTCAGTTTGGCTAGAGAGGAATCAGTGGGTACAAGTAGGACATTGCTCAGGTGGGAATGGTAGGGAACCATATAGGACTGAGCACCGAAGGGTCCCACCATCAGAAACCTTAAAAATATCCTGTAAAGTTGTTCTGCCTTCCAACACCCCCAAGCCTGCTTACATTTGCAGTTTTTTTTTTTAAAGAATTATTTTTTTTCTTGTTTCAGAACTTTTGTTTTATTTATTTATTTATTTATTTATTTATTTATTTATTTTTATGGCCGGCTCAGCCTGCCCTGAGGGCAGGGCTGGCGCAGCATGTGGTGCCGGGGATCGAACCGCGGTCCCTGCAGCCGCCTAAGCTTTCCTAAGCAGGCGCTTTAGACCACTGAGCCATCCTGCCGGGCCCCTGCACAGTTTTTATATTTATTCTCCCTGGCATCTCTTGGCAGTGTTTTACTAGGTTTTTCCCAACTGGGTGTATTGCTACTCTCTCCTCTGTCCCTGTGGTTCTCCTGTGTGGACTTAGGTGTGTCTGTCTTTCTTTCGCTTGTTGGCCCATCTTCTCCACATGGGGGCCTTGGGGGTCTTGAGAGACGCACTTGTGCCAAGAACATAGGTTTTCATGTTGGTTTCCTCTGGCTGTTCTGGCGCCCAGTTTTCAGTGTTTCTGAATTTCAGCTTTTGCTTATTAACTGGGACCACCCACTCACTTGGGGAAAGCTAAACTGCATGGTTACCATGACGACACATTTCTCCTCAAGCCATGGGGGCACCATTCTTGCCTCTGAGAATCCTCCAGGCCCAGGAAAGAATGCCAGGGGTCATCGTGGCCATACCCCTGCCTCCAGGCAAGATTCCAGGGACAAGACCAAGTCAGGACCAAGTAGAGTTCATCTCCACCAGCCCTCTATTTCTAGTTCTCTGGCTGAGCCACAGATAAACAACTTTTTCCCCCAGGAAAAGGAGGACATTCAAATTAAAACGAAATACTTCAAAATAACCCTCAGTTCTTAAATCATGTCAATTTGACTGTTTCTTCCACCACCCACACGTCAGCTTCGACCAGACACCCACCTAGCAGTACTTATGCAAAAGATATTGGCAGCTGCTTACTAACTAGAGGAGCATTTGGGCTCTCCTGGTGACTTTGTTACCAAGCTCTCTAGGTTTTTTTTTTTTTTTTTAATGTCCTGGAGCTTTTGCCATGTCTAATGCAGGTCCTGGTATCCTGGCAGGACCCTCAGCTGCTGGCAACCTTAATCACACTGCTTAATACTGTGTTTCTGCTCATGGGACTGTGCCTCCTCAGGAACAGCTACTTATTAGTAGATATGTAGTCTTCAGTGAGCTAATCATGATGAACAGAGAGCCTGAGAGAGGCCAAGGAACAGCTGGGCAGTGCCCAAGGTTGGAGGAGGGGGTCTCTTTGAATACCAGCACAGACCACCTTGATAATGGTGGCAAAGAGAAGCTATGAAATCTATGGAGAGAGATCTCCCTCAGGGGAGCAGTCAGGGAAATGGGACATCACTCACTTGGGACCAAACTTCTCTCTCTGTTTGTGGCACCTAGGAGCCCAGGAGTGAGGCGAGGGTGGCCCTGAGCTTGCATTTTGACTCACTGGCCTCTCCTAGCTAGGTGACAGTGGGCAGGGTCCAGGGAAGAGTAGCGGGTTAGAAGCATAGCACTGGTTAGAAGCATAGCACTCTGGGCCCCATTACAGAGAAAATAGCCCGAAGAGCTATGGGCCCCAAGCCACACCTTTTCTAGAGAACATGGCACAGCTTCCTACAGTCATGGACAGCAACACCAGCAGTCCTCTCCTGAAAGCCTTCCAGTGGAAGATGGTAGAACAGAGGTGCTCAGGGGGGCCTCACCCTGGCCCCTTTGCCCCACTTGGATTGCTCACTGGCTGTGCTCCCAGGATGTCCCTCACAAGAGAATGAACCTGACAGCCAGCCCCTGTCAGTTTAGGTTCTCAAACCCACACGTACCCTTGGAAGGCTCCACCAGGCCCATTGCTCTGACCTAGAGGCTGGGAGTAGGTTTGCAGATCCAGCCTAGATCTGCTGCACAGCAGAACCTGCTCTCCTGGCTTCTTGTTGGGCTGTTGGACCTGTGGGCCTGAGGGAGGCCCTCATGTGCCTGCCCCTCAGGGCATAGTAGTTTTGTGCAGGTTTGGGGTGGGGATAGCGAATCAGGCAGAATGGAGCACACTGGCTGCTTGGACCCAGCAAGAGAAGAGAGAGGAGAAAGAACTTTAGGAGGGGCACTCCGGACATCCAGGCAGCTTCAGGGTGTGTGTAGGAAGCAGCACCAGAGGACAGTGCCCACGGCCGGAGAGTACAAGACAGAACTTCAAGCCCAGGGTCTCTATGTTCTCCCTGATGCCTTCTGGGGCCTGAGGTAAGGCTTCTGCGGTACCTGGATCTGCAGCTGAGATCAGAACCTTTTGCAAAGGAGAAAAGAGAGAGAAGGTGATGAGCCAAAGTGCCAGACATCTTATAGGACTGATGCCCAGGAAAAGAAAATCCTGGTAAACCAAGACCTGATCTGGTTACTGTTACTGGCATATGGTTTTGTTTTGCTAAGGAATGTGCCTCATTTGCAATTTTGTAAGTAATACTTGAATACAGTCTTGTAAACATTGAAGTAATGCAAGTGAAGTAAGAGTCCTCATTAATTTTCTTCCCTTTCCCCCTCCCCAATGCTGTCCCTCCTTAAAGAAAATCACAATCGCTAGCTTAACATTTAGATAGGCAGTTAGGCAGATAGATGACAGACACAGCTAGCTAGATGATAGATAGATAGAAAGATAGATAGATGATAGATAGATAGGTGATGGATGGATAGATAGATAGATAGATAGATAGATAGATAGAGAAATAGAAAGACAGATAGATTAGTTTTGTGGCTTGCATTCACTCCACAATACCCCTTGATATGCCTTTCCTGCCACTATAGAGAACCCACCTGGCCCATTTCATTGTTACATGGTGTTCCATTGATAAGAGGGGGGACTGTCACTTCCCTGAGACCTTACTAATTTATACTGTTAAGTTTATAATACTAATTTGTATTACATTTATATTGCTGTTTTCCTACTGTGTCACAAGCAGTATTCTTTTACACAGCTTTGGCAGATTCTAAAATGTATGAGTAACTCAGGCGGGGCAGGAATCCCTTGGGATGGGGAGGGGACTGGGGTGCCCAAAGCTGAGATGGAATCAAAGCCAGGTCACCCAGCAATCTCCAAGTGACTCTTGGGCCCAGGTGGCTCCTGGGTCTCCTGGGTGAGTTCTCGCAACTTCGTGACTTCCTGCTTGGATGGTGGTCACCCTCTACCTATGAATGTCTTGCAGGGGAGAGCCACAGACTGTGTCCTAGTCTGATTCGGACAGGTTAGAATCAGAGCCTGATGTTGCAGTGAAAGCCTGATAATCATCCTCTCCCTGCACTGATTTCTAACAGACTCATTCCGTCCTGAAAATGATCACAAACAATATTTCTGCAGCAGCCCCAGCTGAGGGACAGGTGCTATTTTGAGCTGTTTTCAGTAATTGGTAAAAGAGGGGATGAGTGGGAGGAAAGCGTGAGGGCCGTTCTGGATGCAGTGCTGACGTCATGGGTGGGTTTTTAGAGACATAACTTCCTGTGTGGCTTGAAGAACAGTTTCATCCCAGTCACCATCACATGTCTCTGGGATAGCTGGGCAGCAGGCAGTTCTTTTGTTTGTAGGCATTTTGCATAGCCCTGAGGTTCTTGGGCTTTGGTGAGGGTGCACGCTCTCAACCAAAAGTCATGTAGGAAATACAAATGTTTTACTGAGCAGGAAAAGAGATGAGAAGGGTGTGTTGTTTGTGTATTGTGAAAAGAAATCTGCAGAGTCTGCCTCTTTGTCCTACCTCCATCTGCTTGCTGATCGATGGGGCTTCTTCTACGGAGCTTGGAGAGAAACCACTGTACCCAGTAAGAGCAGGCCTCTAGAGCTGGACATTGACCCTGTAAATAATCTGCCTCTTGCTATAGATACCTAACGCGGATTTTCCCATTTGAAAAATGGGCATAATAACATACAACCCGGAGCACTATGGTGAGGACTCAGTGAGATGAATTCATCACTAAGTGCAGCATGGGACACGCAGCTGGAGGTGGAGAGACGGCTGCGCTGATGAGTACTGAGCACCTTGTGTTGTACCGCTTTCTGCCACCAGGTTGGAAGTTCTTCCCCAAGATCAGAGCCATGTTCTTCATTGTCTGTTTAGCGGCATTCCTCAAAGGAGGATGGATAAGAGGTGAGGGAGTAGATGACAAATGGCCACACGTTGCAACTCCTTCCGTCAAGTGGGGCGCCTACTTTACTCCCTTGGATCTAAGATGCCTCACCAGTGCTGACCAAAAGAAAGAAGGAGAGGAAATGATGCCATGTAGCCCTAAGACTGGGCCTTAGGATGCTCCTGTTCTTAGCCTCTTGCTACCCTACAACTACCATGAAAGAAAGCTCAGGGCAGCCTCCTTGTAGGCAGAGGCATACAAAGACAGGCCAGTCACTCAGGCTATGTTGATACTGCAGATGTGAATAGTAAGCTTAATTGTCCATGCAGCTGGCTTCAGGGCTACTCAGGGTTTAGTGAAGCATACCCCTCGGTGTGTCTGTGTGGGTCATGATCTGTATCTGCTCTCTGGCCCTTGCTTCATAGGTACTGTGTGCCTTGTCTGCTTCCTAACCACCAGGAAGTAAGCCCTGCCACGCCCTTTCTACTGTAATGGTCCTGTCTCACAGCCTGCTAACCATGGACCAGATCATCTGAAACAGTGAGGAAAAAATCCATTTCCTCCTTTAAATAGTAGGTATGAAATATTTGGTCACGTCATTGAGAAAGTTAATTCAGAAAGTGGTGTCAGGAGTGGGGTCATTCCTACGATTGTACCTGATTGTGGTTTAGACCCTTTGGAAGTGGTTTGTAGGACTTCAGAAAGGTTTGGAGGTAAAGCAAAGGAAGCCCTACAATGTTATAAACATACCCTGATGAGGACTTGGACAGTAAAGAACAGGCTCACAATGTTTCAGCTGATAACAAAGACTCCATTGATAGACTTTGGCAGAAAAAAAAGTTGGTTTACTTATACCCATGTTCTGACACTTTTCATGAGACTAAGATTAAGAGTGATAGACTAATTAATCTGGCCAAGAAAATTGAAAAACAGCCCAGCACTTGGGCTGGCATGTGTACTGCTGCCTACTTTTAGCCAGATTGACAGTAACAGTCAAGAGCAAAAAATGGATCATGTACAATTCAAAAACTTAAATTTTGCCCCTAAAGTAACCATTCAGATAGTCGATATGGTTGCTGAAGAGATTAGCTCCATTAAAAAGAAACCATATAGTTTATACACAGACAAAAAGAAAATAACCATAAAGCATTAAGAAATCATCAAGACACACCTATCACAGGCTTAAGGATTTAAGTACCAGTCTCTCATTTGAGTGGGGTCCGTAGGCCTCCTTGCTAAGGAGGGTCTCCTAGGGAACTGGTTGCCCAAAACTCATTTTGCTGTGTTCAGCCATTCAGGTACTCAGAGTCTACTGTAGCTGTGGTCCAAGGGGGCTGGCTATTGCTCCTTCTGGTACCACGTTCGGTGTCATTCCACACATACTGGTTTCAGTGGCACACATTTCAACAGAAAGTGTGTGAGACCAGGTAAAGATCTCCTGAGAGGACAGATGCTGTGGGAATGGCGTCAAATTTGCACTGGATACCTTGGGAAGACAGGGATGCCACAAATGTAGAAAATCTGCAGGGAGAAGCTACAAATGTGGGCTCAGCCAGCAAAGAGCTTGGCCACGTCAGAGAACAGAGACAGAGCCAGCCAGGCCACAGGGGCAAGCCTGTACTACAAGGTCTATGGAACTCCTATCTCACCACTAGGTGCCCTCGAAGCTAGATACAGAGCTACAGAACTTAATGCTTATCCTACTGAATTTTTTTTTTTCATTGAATTTCTGTCTAGCCTTCTGCCTCTCCCTTTGGAATGGGAAGGTTTGTGCTGTGCCATCGTATCTTGGGATTACATAATTTGATGTTGAGCTTTACAAAGCATTCATAGTTAAACATTTAGCATGAATCTCAGAAGTGACTGTGACTTTGACTTTGACTTTGATTTCCTGGAACTGTTAAGACTTTGGGAGAGGGATTATTTTGTTTCATGTTGTAGCCAAGATAATTGCAATCATGTTAGAGAGAGCTGTTAATTTATTGTATTATTCAGAGATTAAGTATCAGGGAAATGTGTTTGACTGTCAGGTCTACAGGGGTGAGATGCAGTGGTCAAAATTAAGAGTCAACTTAATTCACTTGGAAGCTCCCTAAGAACTCAGCAAGGCATGTTCTGTGTGGGTTGTGAAGGCAGAAACTTGGGGTCTGCATCTCACCCCTATCCCCTTCCCCTCTGGCACTGTTCTCCTGCTATGCTTTTAGTTGCTGAAGTAAGCATCATTGCCGCCTATCCCATCTATCATGACGTTTCTACCTGAAAGCTATTGATTGAATACTCTGAATCCATGAACCAAATAAACTATTTTCTCTAACCTGTAGGTGTAACAGAAAAACTGGCCAATACAACAGGCGTGGAAATTAGCATCTATTAGCATAGGAGCAGCAGCTACATAGGAGAACCCTGCCTCCTTGCTCAGGAGAGGCCTTGCTCATTTTGCAGAACCTGGAGCAAACAGGTGCTTCCTTTTTTAAGTCATAAGTGTTGGGGTGCTTTTTGCCTGGCACAAATAGATAAATGAGACAGAAAGCTCCAGAACAGGTCATCTTGGAGTTCTTAAGAGACAAAGGAAGGAATCCACAGCACACCACAGAGTTCCAGAAGGTAGAGTTGCCCAGATACGGAGAGAAGGCAGAGACTTTGAGAAGAAGGATACCTCAGGGCTCGGAGAGGCTGTTGAGCACAAAATTCTGATGCCATCATCACAAACGAAGCTACTGAAGACCACAAAGGCAGAATCTAAAGAAAAAAAAATAAGACACAGAGGGAGCTCCATGGCGATCTCAGAGAGTAAGGGAAGGTCCACATCTGAGGCAGATCTAAGTCTGTCATAGATCTGCATGAAGGGATCAGTGCCACCAGTCTACGCAAATGCGGGGATCCCAGAGACAGTGCAGTAGGCATATCAAGACCTTTGGAGTGAGAACAAAGTGGTGGGGTGGGTATCGCTAGATTGAGAGAGGCCTGGATACTCCTTCCATCTTTGCTTATTTGTTATCAAGGAAAACGCTCCCAAACCTGGAGGAATAGAGAAGATAGAGCTGGAAAAACTTAAAACCCAAATAAGATCAGGAGAGAGCATACTTACTGTTGCTTGGAACTTTTATTCCCTGATATGCCATCCCAGAGCCCTGAACCCAGGAAGAGTGTCTCACAGGCAGGTAGGCACAGTAGGCACAGTGGGCACATTGTTAGTCACTGCTGGGCACCACTGCTCAGAAGCATCTATACACCTGCATCAGCATCCCCCAGAGTTGCTTGGCAAGAGCACAGATTCCTGCCCACAGAGATTCCAAGCCAGTCTGCAATAGAAGGCTGTAAGGGCGGGGACCAGGAAACTTGCCTATATTTAATAATAAACTTGCCTATATCATTCCAGACACTGTTCTAACCAATGTGGATATCTATTTCCATCTTCACAGCATCCCTTGGTGGGAGATTATACAAGTTGAGGGGCCCTTAATCTTACATGATTGGGATCAGAGTATTTCAGACTTGAGGGGGTGGGTTTTTTTGTGGATTTCTTTTGTGGGAAGGTTGAGAATATTTGCACACACTTCAACAATGGATAATGCCTAATTTGAAAACCCAAAATATGAAATGAGCCGTGACATTCAAAACATTCCAATTTCAGATTGTTGGAGTGTGGATGTTTAAATTGTACCACTTCTGCTTTAGAGGTAGAAAGCTTGGGCCTAGCAAGATCAGGTCAACCAGAATGCAGAAGCAGCAGCAAAGCTGATACATGAAGATGAATGGCCACTTTCCAGACCTTGTTCTCTTAGCCACTGGGCTCTGTTCCTTTTGTCTGTTCCTGACAAGCTCCATAGACACCCTCCTTCACACTAACACTGGTAAACTATTGCTCCGAAGAATTCGGGGAAAGGGAGAAGTAAATGCACTCTTCATCTTCAAAACTGGAAAGAAAAAATAAGACCTCAGAGTCTGACACCCTTCGTAAAGGCATATCACTGTTATTAAATAGTGGTGATTGTCAAGAGAAATGGTAAGCACCAGGAGTCAGCATGGTTTCCCTAAGTATGTAGCAAGTCCACGTGAGCTCATTGATTTTCCAGAGAATAAGACTGGACCAAAGAATCTGGAGTGTGGTGAACATTTTCCAACATCCACTTCATGCTTCCCTGCCTGGAGATTGCCACAGTCTGGGGCAGATCTGAATGAAATGAACCAATAAGACAAAGACACAGATTTGCCTTGGGATTTCAGAAAAGTTGATACAGTTTCTCTCTTAGGTGGGCAGAAAGAAGTATCCTGCTCCAGTTACTCTGGGAGCCACTGTATGAACCTCAGGGAATGAGACTTGAGATTACTCTAATGCAGTAGTAAACAAGAGGTGAATAGAACCCGAGTCTTTGATAACATTGTTGAGCTGCTGGACTGATCAGCCTTGGACTTTTCCTACCCACCTCTGGGCTTTTCCTTATGGCAACCCATCAGCTTCCTTATTGTAGAAACAAGTTTGATTTGGAAATGTTTTGACCTTTGGGAAGAAATATCCTAACAAATCCAAGCAGGATGTTCCTCGACCAAATGCTGAATTTTAATCTCAGAAAGCTGTTTGACTATAATTTTTAAAATACTCTTGTGAGCAAAATAAGAAACTAGGCCCAACTAACGTCATTCAGTAGCTTCACTCTAGTAGCTCTAAAACTTTACCAGAAGCCAGATGCAACGAGCCCCAGTGGTGCCTCTTTAAGACAGCCAGGTGCACGTTCAGAAAGGTTAGGCACCTGCACCTTTAAGAGGAGTCTCAAGCCATCTGGAGTCAGTATTGTGGAATTTGCTTGGACACTGCCTGAAATGCCTAATGTGCCTAAACTGGACATTTCTCTCAAACTGCCCTATGAAGCGCTTGCCTGACCTGTGAGTATCTGTAGACCAAGTGCCAGCACCTAAGTCTGTCTGCTGCCGCACTCTTGCATCTTGTGTGGGCCTGAGGCTCTCCAATTCAGCATTTACCCCTTAATCTTGCCCTTTCCTCCTGGGTTAGACTTGAGCTTTGCTCTCAGATTCTTCAGAAGGGACCCTGGCACATCCCTAGCTTTAGTCAAAATAGGCAGCTGTGATTGGCATTTGACCCTGGAACCAGAGTCACTCATCGTAGGTCAGTGACCCCCAGACAGGAAGTCTGCTGGATGGAATAGATTTGGCCCTCAGGTCTTAGCCTGGTTTTGATCACCTTCTCGGCATGGAAAGCCTGCTCAGCCAATTGCGAATGTCTCAGAGCTGCAAGACTAGCTAAAGTCCTGGCTGACAAACTGTAACTTCAAAACAACTTCGTAAGTAGCTAGAATAATAAGCTGAAAGCATATTTTAAATCTCAACTACTGAAGTCGCTTACAGCAGTTTATGTTAAAAAAGTGGGTTAACTGCTGCCAAATCAAAAACTCAGTGTTTCCTTGAAACAGTCAGTGATATGGTGTTGCTGGTGGAAAAGCCAATGTCATCCTAGGAAACTACAGTGCAAGGATGGTGTTGAGACAGCAAAGGTGCAATCCCTTGGGAATTCTTCTGAGGGACCTTAGTTGGCAAAGAACATCCAGGGGGCATCAAAGGAGAGGGACAAGGGCACAGAGAGAAGGCTCAGCAAAGTTCCTGAGATCAGTCAGCAGAACGTATAGTAAAATAGACTATAGCCCATTACAAGGAAAAGTGTCCTGTACCATTTAATTTTGGGGGCTGTACTGGGGTTCAAACTCAGGGCCTTGAGCTTTCCAGGCAAATGTCTATGCTTCTGAGCTTCCTGGCCTTATAGCTTTTAATTTAAGTTAATATGGCTTCAAAAGTACAGGGCTATAGAACCAGATCGTTTCAAGTTCAAGTCCTGGCTCTGTCATATGCTAGATGTATTGCCACAGACAAGCTAATTTCTCTAAGACTCAGTTTAAGCATTTGTAAAATGGAAACAAGAATGTTTATCTTGCTGGAGTAGTTGAGATAGTCTGCTTAAAGGGCTTAGCATAGGACTGGGCACAGAGTCAGTGCTCAATAATCTGTGATTATTATTAGCATCATAAATAACAATGATCAGGGGGATTTCAAGTAGGGTAGAAGGTTCTCCATCTTCAGAGGGTCAAGTAGAGGCTGCATGTCACCACATCACGAATGCCAAGAGCATTTTCATGCTTTGGGTTCAGGTAGAAATAGTTGATTTCTGGTCAGGGCAGGGCAGTAATCTATTAAGGGGCCTGAATTCCCTGCTGGCCTGAGGGCCCCCAGAAATTTTGCTGTCTGGATTACTGTCTGCACCTGCAGTGTGTGTGCCTATGGGTGTCCGTGCTTATCTCTGCATACATGCGCACCATACCCTGCTCACAGAGGTATCAATCACAATATGTAAAAACATTTAATGGCATAATAAAGAGACAGAGTCTGACGTGACCCTAGTCCTTGTTCACCTCAGCTCTTCTGCTGGGTCTACCCACAGGAGTTATTTCCCTTAGTTGATTTCTGTAATGTCTTCACTTGGAGCGAAAGATTATCGATAAGGTCCTCAGCACTGTTGATTCTTTTCAACCCCCGAGGGTCAGGGTTGTGGGTTGGGATTTGATAGCTGTTAGCATCCTGCCTAGGGCTGCCCCTTCCAACAAAAATTCTCTAAGCAGGTGGAATTTAGCCTCTGCTTCAATGAATTCCCTTTCTAGGATTTTTGAGTGCTTGAGAAAGATTTCATCCCATTACAAGGATCTTATGAATAACTATTCTAATAGCACTCCTCTCCAGGAGGAAAAACATTAGACAAACAGGTTTGTTCTGAGCACTAGAGTTGGACTGAGCCAGTGCCAGCAAACAAGGGCTTATAACTCAGGAGAAAATTAGAAGCAAAATCCCCTAAAGTATGAGAAGGTATGCTGATGCCTATGGAGAGGTGAGGATGGGGAGCAGCAGGCAGGTGATCAGTTCCATATCTCCAAAGGCCCCATCTCTAGCTTCCATTCTATCTCTGTAGGGGAGAGTATAGGAATGCTTCCTATGGTAACTCACAGGTGGCAAGAATATCACAGGAAGCAAGGCATGCCTGGGATACATCCCGTCATCCATGTGGGCAACTGTCTAATAAAATTTCTGAACAGTTTTGCAGAAAGCTCCTCCAACCTTCTCTCAGCCACCCTCTCACAGCACCTGGTGAGAGAGCTATCAGTCTCCTTTTGCAGACAAGAAGCCCAAGGTTCACTAGCCACCAGCTAGGATGCATTAAAAGTCAACCTTCAAGTCCGGTCCTCCAATTTTAGATCCTGCATCCTTTCCTAGCACCTCTGCTGTGTCAGAAGCTGCTGGAGATGAGCTCTAGACCTGGTGCTAGCCCATCTCATGTTCTTCCTACCCTTCGCCCTCTCCCCATCCCCAGGTGAATGGCTCAAGGGTACCTGGGTGCTATTTTGCTTGGCTATACCTTGAACATCCTCAGAGGGGGCTTATTTTTCCCACCACCATTCCTCAGGTCATGTTCCATCTCCTAGATAGCCAGGGTCCCTTCAGAATGCCTCCTGGAGTAGCAGTGTCCCCTGAAGACTGGTCAAGCAGCAGGGTGGCAGTGGCTGCTCCTCAGAGCAAGCCTGGCAGCAGAACAGATGTGAGCAACCCAGCAAGGTTCCTTTCGCTTTTGAATTATCTGGTCCTGCTGCCATGGGGTGTTTTATAAACTCTCTCTTGAGTTATCCTCTACTTATTGTTGTTATTACTATTGATCTATCCTCTAAATAGCAGAAGTCCCAAAGCTCAATGTAAACCATCAATCACATTGATAATTCCTTTATTTGAAATGTTGTTACTACTGAGACTCTTTGGAGGCCTCTCAATACCCGAGAGAGATAGGAAGACATTCTTCTCAGAGCAAAACTGAGGCACATATAAATGTAAGAGTTGGCCAGAGGCTCCTGACTTCTCATACATTTTTTCCTTAACTACAAATGCATCCTATCCCTTCTGGCTAAGGGATACCCTGAGTTGGGTTGAGATCTTCAGGTCAGCTAAAGATTTCCCCGAGCCCCATGAAGATACAGCGCCCTTCCCTAGCGCATGTAGAGCTTCTCTTCCTGCTAGGCCAAGGCACCTCTGTCTGCCTCCCTTTGCCCTCCAGCCTCAAAGAGAAGATGATGAAGAGCTTTACCATTTTGCTCCATCCCATCCCCCAGGTATGGAGATCTACACTGAAGAAGCTGAAAGAATCTTTTTTTACAATGGAAGGTGGGGAGCTGGGGGTGGGTGGAGCATCACAGATGCTCGCCTTTTCCATTCTGAGAACATTGGCAGGAGAAGAGGAATTGAGGTGGTACGTGGGTACCAAGTTTCCTTATATGAACAGAACAATGTGTCTTCTGGTGAGGGCACCATAACCTCTTGTGATAGCCAGTGGAGAGTGGGCTCTCTTTTCCCAAGGCTCATAGGCCACAGCAGCAATACCGTCCGGGCCATTCTGTCATGGGGTGAAGAGCATAATGAATGTGAGTAGAGTTGACGGTGGTTATTCAGCTTCTGAAGTGTTTATAGTGGCAAGATCCAGGACAGCCTCCCCTAGAAACAAGCAATGAATTTAGGCCTCCTCCCGAACAATCTCATTCCTCCTGGCTTGCATCTGTGTGGGCTTTAGGGATGTTGACAACCCTTCTCAGTAGCCACACTCTCTCCTGGACCCCACCTTTCAACTTTAACTTCATGTGACTTCAGCTGTTGGCACAAATACGCATGAATCAAAGCCCTACTTCCAATCTTCAGGCTTGTAAAACTTGCTACCTTTTCAAGATGGAGTAGCCCGTGTCCTATTTCATCTCAGAGGAGAGTAGGTGCAGATGGAGCTGATAGATGTGAAGTTTAGAAAACAAAGTCTTAGAAATAGAATATACAAGAGATGTCTCATGTGAATGCCTTTTGCTCGACACTACAGTTAATCAAAAGTAATGAACAGCAGGTCTCTGCAGTTCAGGACCCCAGCCTTTCGGAGGATGAGGACTGCCTTGAGATCAGGGTTTGCACAGTCTGAGCACTTCTTTTCTACTTCGGTAGACCTAAAAATAAACCCTGATACTGATTTTTTTAAAAAATATCTCTGCCCCCACCCCTGACTCTTCTTTAATTTCCATCCTGTAGGCCCTTGGCATCAAGGGTCCCTTGTAGAGGAGCGATGGATTGCAGGATAAGCTCCTTGCGAATGAAAGGCTTGTCCCCAGGGCTGTGTTACTGCGATATTAGCAAACTCTGATCTGCCTCAGTCTGAACACCTCAGCGCCTCTGAAGTGATTATCTCTGAGGTTTCTCCAAAGCTGGCCAAAGAGAGACTTTGAGGAGTTGCATAAAGGGGTTGGAAGAAGCAGGGCATCCTTGGGGAGGGGGACCTCGGCTGCAGCAACCTTGAGCCCGCCACTCCACCCTGCACCTCTCTTTCTAACTGGAGCTCCCTTTGCTTGCTCCCTGGAGGCCTCTCACACAGGGGCTGAATTCTCTCCTCCTCTCCACACCTGGAGCCTTAGTGGGCATCTCCTTGGCTTCTCCCTTCCCAGCTTCCTGTCAAAATCAACCCCTGAAAAGCTCGCCAATTTAAATCTCAAAGTAAAAGACCTCACTGTCTCCTGCCCCTCCTGGCTGCAGCCATTAATGACCCAGGGCCTGCCCCCTCTTTCCTTGGCCATTTCAGCTCCTGAGTCATCATGACTCTCTCCAGCCCTCCTCAGCATCATTAGCAGAGACTCATCCCCCTGCCAGCCCCAGTAGTTTTATTTGCTTTCCTCTGATGAGCTTGTCTTCAACCCTCTGCCAGCCGCTCACCATGTTCCAGGCCTTCACCTGCCGCTGTCAGCTGCTTTAGAGTCCGTTCTCCATATGTCCTACCTTAAGAGCCCACATCGGTCTCTTTAGTTCGCTCCCTCAAGTATCACCTCCTGGCCCTGTGGACCCTCGCATCTGCAGATCCTAGCTCTTTCCCACCCACCCCTCTTTCTGTCCCCGTATAGCTCCTGAGCCACCTGTGGCTCCTTGATCAATCGTCACGATCAACCCATTACCAATGCCCTCAACTCTCCTGTGCTCCTGAGCACTTAGCTAAGCCTCCTGCCTGGTGAAGCCTGACTTTCTTCCACTTGGTGACAGTTTGTGGCTGGAGAAGAACATCCCCCACATCCCACCCCCCACCCAGTCCCCGTATGCTGACAGCCTCGCTGTAAATGTATGACCCTTAAACTGGGGTGGGCGCCAGCTGCTGGTGGCATTAGTCAGCATTTCCCTGCTCCATTCCTTTTCCTGCTCTCCCAGAGGCCTGGCCACACTTTTCTCCCTCTCCATCCTTTTCTGTACAGATAACCTTGCTGATAACTGGAAAAAAAAAATAGAAACCATAAAAGACAAGTTCCACCAACTCCTACAATTGCCCTTGTGCCCACACCTGTTTTCAGCTCCTTCACCTCTCCCCTGTTCTGGGGATGGACAGCCCCCGCCTCTGCTGAAATTATCCCCACTGTGTCCCATCCTAGGCCCCTTTCACTTGCCCCCAAGGTCATCTATCTCTCCTAGTCCACCCCTATTAGCATGCAAACCTACATGACTGTTCCATCAGAATCTCCCAGGGCCACTTCCTGTCCAGCTGCTCACAGCAGCCTCCTCTAGTGAGTGGCTACTCTTATCCTCACTTATTCTTTCCTCCTGTTCTCTTCTGGACCATGTAGGGGCTCAGTCCCATGGACCACATCTTCTGTGTGCTAAAGCAGTGGTGGCTTCCTATTGCCAGTCTAACTGAACCCAGCAGCAGTGTTTGGCAATATTGCTCGCCCCTTCCTCTGTAAGGACCCAGGTCTCCTCAGGGTCAGGGTCTCCTCTTTCTTCTGCTCCTACCTCTTTTGCTGATCCCCCCCTTACCTGCACCTTGACGCTGGGGCAGCCAAGGCTCAGCCTGCAAGCCTTCTATCGCTTTTTTCTCCACACACAGCCCCTTAACAATCTCAGCCGAAGTCCTTCAACTGGCTTCGCACACAGTCTATATGATGGCAACTCCAAATTTATGTCTTCAGTGACTTTTTCATCTGAAAGATAAAGCCCCAATCTGAAATGGTACAGAAAAGCTCGTTTGTGCTCTTTGCCATCCCATTATTTTCCATAGAAGTCTGGCCCTCCCTACCTTCTCATGATCCTCAGATGCTATAGTGTCACTCGCTTCAGTGCTTTGCACAGTGCTGTCCTCTCCCAAGGAGACTCAACCCTCCCGTTCCTTCTGGGCTTGGTTGACTACTTCTCCAGGTCTCAGAAAAGATGTCCCTGACACTCCTTCCTGGGTTACAGTAACGGTGCCTCCGAAAGCTCAGGTAGCATCCCATGCTCAGCTATGTAGAAACTGCCAATTTGCCATCCATTCTGGAGCTCGTGGGAGCCTTGAGGCAGATAGTACTCCACTCACGAGTAACTTGAGGAAGATGCCTTCTATTTCCTAACTTGCCATCCAGTCCCTACCAGCTTCCATAGTATAGCTCTAGTTTTGCTTAGGGTGGCAAGGTGCCCAACTGCCTCTCAGCCTTCTGATGGGCAGCGGTGGCCACGTAGCCTGTGTTGGTCAGGGGCGTGCAGGCTGAGACTTCCAGGCACAGTCTTGCACTCCTAAGATAGCCAGTTCCATTTCTGCTTTCTTTCCCTTGATAGGAAGCCAGAAGGGAAGTGAGCACTTGTGTCCATAAATAAGTCACGTTAGATAGGAGTGGAACACCAGAAGAATGATGTCAATGACACCATGGAGATCCTGACCCTGGGCTCTAGATTCCAATGATATGGAAGCAAACAGCCCTCACCCCACCAACGCTGGTAACCCTCTGCCTCTCTGCAACCCACTGCTGTGCACAGTCCCAGTGGGGACCAATCTCCGTTGTTGAGAGAGCCTCCTGGGAGACACAGTGGTGTGACGAACAACTGGATAGCTTGCTCACTGCTCCTGAGAAGAACCCGTCTTTCCAGCCTAGGCCTGGGCTGCTTGCCTTGCTGCCCATCCCACCATATTTCACCTGTTGAAAGACATTTCCCTTTCCAATCCCAGTGTGAATTTCCCTCTTTAAGTTTGCTTGATCCCCTTGACCCTGTATTCGCCTAGATTGACTAGATTTATGAGTGTTTGTCATCTTTCTGCTGTGGAAACCACTACAACTCTTGCCACAGCCACTCAGATGGCTCCAGCCCGTGGGAAATCAGGTCAGTGTGTTTATCTGCCCTCCTTTCCCGTTCTTCCACAGACACCCTCCCAGAACCTACAACACTGTCTTACACATCACACATTGTTGATAAATATTTTTCATTTATATTTGAGTAAGTCCTGGCTGTCTGGTGGCCTGACACACCTCTTCCAGTGCTTCCTGGCCACGCCCTCCTGCCTTACGTAACTTCCTTTCAGTGCCCAGGCAGTTTTCCCTATCTTGGTTTTGTAGCCTATGAGTATGCTGAAAGTTCAGATGCAGCCTAAATCACACCTAAATCTGATCCTACTCACTCCCAAGGTATTGGAGAAAAGGATGTGCTGGCCAAATGGTGAATTTCAGCCTAAGTTGATGATAGCTAGTAGCAGTGATGATGTAACTTCCCTTTGAAGGAGGCTGGAGGACCATCTCCCTTTGTCTCTGAAGGCTGCTCAAACATATAAGCTGGTACTTGGAGTCTGGGTTCCCCTCCCCATGCAGAGATTCCAAAGAGCTCTAGAAGCTAGGGCTGTACTTCTTACAACAGATTTCCTAGAGCTCATCCAAGCACTTGTTGGCACAGGCTCTGCGAAGCCACCATGCTCCTACCACTCTTCTCCAGACCTCTCTTTTTTCATCAACTTCCTTTTGGCCCCTTCTCTTCCCAGGTGATTCCTAAGTATGAAGGGGCTTCCCATTTGGGAGAAAGTTAATTCTAGGGACCTCCAAGGGAGTGCACAAATGGAATGTAGGACAAGCTGAAATCCCAGAACTTCATCCTTTAGAACTCAAGTCAAAAAACAGTCTTCAGGGAAGAGAAACATTGGGCCAGGGGTTTGGGTAAGTCTGTAGCCCTCACTGTTAAAAACAAGGCCCTAGATTAACTACACAGAGGAGTTAAGAGATCGTCTCACTTAAGGAACCCCATCTCGGTTGCCCATGGACCAGAAAGGTGACGTCAGGGACACTGGGTGGGGGAGTTAGATGGGACATGCCCTCTCATACCCTTTGGTATTGGAGATTGTCTCCACCTTGGCTCTATAAACCAGAGCCAAAAGGAGAAGTGTGTGTGCTGCAATTTTATTAGAGGTTCAAATGTAAGCAGGGGGTGAGGCAGGGGAGAAGGGAGAGATGATAGGAAGAACTTCCTGCTCGGTCCTATGGAGCCACCCCACGTAGCTGCCCCCCCCCCCCGGGGAGGAAGTCGGAAGACCTGTCTGTCAGCCCCACAGCCCCAACATCTCATTTGCTGAGCACCAACCTTCTGTCACTTCTGGATTGTAAGCCATGAGGGCTGAAGCATGTCCTTCAGCATCTCCGGCCTTGGTGCCCACAGCACAGGACAGAGAAATGAGGAGGCAGCCAGACCCAAGGCCAGGCTTTGCTGCGTCACTATCATTGCTGCCCCAGCATGGGAGGTCAGAAGGCCCAGGGCCTGACATGGTGCCTGAGACAGCCATGTTTAAAACAATCCACCCCAGCACCACCCTGCTCCACTCTGGCTTCTCTTCATGCCTGATGCTAGATATACAAAACAAGGCCACCATTTTTGTGAATAGAAAACTTCTTTTTGGAATGGGGAGGTGTGGATGCAGAGTCCCTGTTAAGATGGTAGCCAGATATAATTTCAAAGAGAATTAAGGCAAGAGGATTAGTGTAACAGCCTGCAGGTTCTGCATGAATACTTGATCCTGAGGCTAGAATTTGTAGTTGCCTCCATCTTCGTCCTCCTCGCTAGAGTTCCTTCACCCTGGCTAGCTTCTTTGCTGCTGTAGCTGGTCACCTTGTGAGACCTTGTCTTTTATCCCTGAAAAGCATCATGCATGGTGGCCCTGCTCTTAGTGAGCTGTGGTCATTGTTATAGAAATAGTAAGAAATTCCCAGGGGCTCTTCAGAGTTCAACAATTCCCCCACCCACATGGAACAACAACAGCCCTATCTGTCATGGCAATCAGGGAATCAATCCTACTACCACAGTAACTATTTTCATCATCTGGTGGCCCACTGGCAATGAAGACCCTACACTCTCTAGGTTGTCTTTGTGACTTCAAGTTTACTATACCTTCATTTTGTCCTCTGGAAGAAATGTTAATCACCTGGGAATCAGGATCTCTAACCTAGCGGAGACTGCATTTACCAGGAAAAGAGACATAGAATGCTCAGAAGGAGTCCATAGGAATAGAGAAGGGGAATTCTTCCTTTTATCCCTGGATCCCCAGTTCTTTGTGTTCTAGCTATAGAGGACAGAGCACGATGCATGGGTCATTGTTTTAGCACATATACTTATGCTACTATATTCTGGAAAACAAGGCCACAGATACAGGGTACTGTCCCTCAAGGAGTGCCTTTGCTTAATAGGACTTTGACGCCGTTGCCTTGGGCTGCTGCTTCAGGGTGACAGGGTATGCAATAAGGCCAACAGTTGCCGTGACTGTGTCCCTTTAGTACACTTCTGCATCAGGGGCTTTTCATGTGTGGCGCTATGCCAATATTCATGTACATCTATTTTGCACATCCTTAGATTTTGGTACTAGTAGAGGCTCTGTGGCAGGGGCATACAGGCATACGCTCTGTGTTTAGGGTAGTGTCCTTGCTGGTGACAATGAATTGTTGCTCCCTTCTGAGTTAAGGGGACTGATGCAATCAGCACACTGTCAGGGACTGGCAAGTCTCCTTGCAGACTGAAGCTGTGTTAAAGGCTTAGTGTCAGTCCCCATTGCTGACTCCGCACATTCAGCTGTGGTGGTTTCAAGATCAGTCTTGACAAGAGGGAGTCCCCGCTGTTGCCTCATGCTCAGCGCCCTCCACCCCGTCACCACAGCCACCCTGTACCTGCATGAAGCTGATGAGCAGAGAGGCTAGCTGACATTCCCAGAGTGAGTCATTCTCTCCACCTGCCTGGTGAGAACCTCCTCTGCAATGGATGCTTCTGGTGGCACCAATGGGAGACAAGAGATCCGCACGTTCTGTGCACACCGCACACCCTTCTGCATACCTTTTCTCAAGGCTTCCTTTTCTATAGTATTACAACCCAAATCTTCCTAAGGCCTTAACTTAGCGATCAGGCACACAGAGTCTAATTTCAGGGCACAGTTCCCCCTATATGAAGCAAACAACCAAGCGTCCTGAACATGCACACTGATGGGACTTTCCATCACCACTGATCTTAGGGTCACTTGTTATTATCACTAAGATAATGGGCTGAACTGCGTGCTACCCAGGCTCAAATTCTTTCCCTTTATGTTGCTCACACATAGTAGGGAAGTACAGGTGCAGTGTGAAGGAGAGAGGTCAGTTCAGTGAAGTCAGTGATGTGGGGACCTGTCCATCTCTTTACCCTGTCCTCTTGATCCCATGACTCTAGAGTTGAGAAGATGCTGACCTTGATGAGGATGTCAGGGCTCATGGTCACTTGTGCTTTGGGCTCCTTCTCTGCCATGGCCTGTGAGTACACCCAAAGGAGCTTCAGAATGCATGGCCTTGCTCCAGAACCTGGGGCGTGTGTGCTGTGATTCCCCTGCTAAGGTTTTGCCAAAGACTTTTCATGTGATCTTATCTATGCCTCCTGCTCTTGGGCCTCCTGGTATTCAGAAGTTCTAGTGCCAATGCAGCTGGCACCTGGTGCTAAGCCCCCTGCAGAGCTCTCTTTTTATTTATTTGCCAGAATATAGGTCAGAACAGTATTCTCAGATATGAACATACTGTCACAAAACTCAAATCAACTAAATTATCTATCAGTCCATCCATCCATCCATCCATCTATCCATCCATCCACCCACCTACTCGATCTATCTATCATCTATCTATCTATCTATCTGTCTGTCTGTCTATCCATCTATGTAAAATGCTCCAGACTAGGGATTGGACAGGATGGCTCAGTGGTCTAAAGCGCCTGCTTAGGAAAGCTTGGGTGGCTGCAGGGACCACAGTTCTATTTCTGGCACCACATGCTGCACCAGCCCTGCCCTTAGGGCAGGCTGAGCCGGCCCTAAAAATAAATAAATAAACAAACAAAAGTTCTAAAACAAGAAAAATAAAATAAAATTTAAAAAACTCATTAAAATAAATAAATAAATAAATAAATAAATAAATAAATAAAATGCTCTAGACTATTAGATTCCTACAAACAAACATCACCGCTGTGCCAGGGCCCAGATCTGTGTGTGACTATCTCCCATCTCTGGTTCATACACATTTACTAGAACACCCCATGTATTCCATCTCATACGCCTCAGGTGCAGTTTGCATGATGTCATCAACGTAGTGAACCAATGTGATGTGCTGCAGAATTCAGGATGCTTGCTGTCCGTCTGCACAGCACTGTGATGGAGAACAAGAGAACGAACGTAGCCCTGAAGAGAGACAGCAAATACATCCTCACCACATGAAGATGAACTGCTTTTGATCCTCCCTATGGATGAGGAAAGAGGCATTTGCTTGATCAATTGCCTCATATGGAAACCAGAGGCCATTTGCCCTTCTCCAGTGAAATGACCGCATCTGGCATGGAAGTCGGAGTCAGGGTTGCCACCTGGTGTAGTTTATGCTTCTCCACAGGCATCGCTGTGATCAATTTGGTACTAGCTGGGCCAGAATGGTGACCTAAACGAAGGGGAGGGGAGTGCTCACTTGATAACCTCTAAGTTTATAACTTCTAACACTTGCATTAATCTCTGCAATGTTTCCCTGAATGTGCCAATAATTCCTCCGATTTATTATCTTGACTGAGCTGGAGCGTAGTTTCCAGGCCTCCCATTTGGCCCATCTGACTTTAATGGCCTGTTATTCTTAGGCTGTGCAACCAAATGGGAAGATACTGGTTTTCTTTAGTGTTTCTATCCCAGCCCCACACTCACACAGAGGGGAGGTAACACAGAGAGGGTCATGGGCCCACGGCACCCACCGTGAGACACACTTGGACCAAAGTTCCCAAAGGCCCCACCTGGGCCCTTAGTGCCAGGGTCAGGTTAGATCCTGCATCTAGCCATCCTCTGGAATGTGGTATTTCCCTTAGGGTTCTCTGAAATGCTTGAGGGACGTTTGCATACACACTGGTGGTGATTTGAGGTAGTCCTTCCTCAGGGACCCCCTCTCCCATCTAGCAATGAATAATGAATGTGTGGCCTGACTTAGGCCTAGAAACCATGTGAGAGCTCGATGTCACCTCTCTGCTTACAATTTCGGTATCTTTTTAAAATATTCTACAAGTGAAGCAATCCTTTTGCCAGGCGTTCACCTTTCTCACGCTGTGTCTGACCAGCCATGGTCAGCTAGATATCCTAGCTGGTCAAGGCTCTGCTTGCTACCCTTTCCTTGTTGCTACCTTGTCTGTCATGTGGAATTGCCACCTTCAGCTCTGTGTTTCTAAAATCCAAGTCTGCCCAGCCACAGCCAGCTGCAGGCTTACTATGACGACACTTCCCCTGAGATGCTGGTGTCTGCCCCTCCATCCGAAGCTTCCCTTCTTGCCTCTGGGAGGAGAGCTTCCTCTGGGGAAAGTGCTTGATTATATTTCTAGAGATTTTGTAGCAACAGGCCACAAACTGCTTTAAAATAACAGAATTATTTTTCTCCTAGTTCAGGAGGCCAGAAGCCTGAAGTCAAGGTGATGGCAGGGTCATGCTCCTTCAGAAGGCTCTAGGGAAAGATCGATCCTTCTCCGCCTCTCCCATGTCTTGGTTCACAGCAGCTCGGCTCCAGGCTCTGCCCTGTCCTCACATGGCTCTGCTCCCTCTGTTTCTGTGTATCTTCGCCTCCTCTAGAGACACTGATCATACTGGACTAGGACTCACCCTGATTGCTGTACCCCATCTTGACTTCAGCTCCAAAGACCTTCCTGCCACACAGGGTTACAGCACAGGTACCAGGAGTGTCTTTGGGGGTACCCAGGGCATCAGTAACAATATTAATGGTAAGTTCCAAGTCCTACATGGAAAATCCACTCCAGGATCCTACTTCGGATCTCTCGTACAACGCTGAGGAAGCTCTGGCTCATTTCTAGAGCAAATTTCTCTGCATTTACTCTGGTCCATTGTCAGTGCCAGCTCTGAGAAGCCATCCCTCATACTGTCAGCACCAGCTCTAGGTCTTAATCCTTAATCTTACTTACATCAAGGACCTATGTCAAGGGTGAATATTTTCATGTCAATAGATGCTCCTCCCTATAGCCTCTCTCATTCCTTTCCTCCACTACCCAATCCATGGCAATGGTCAAGCGTAGCAGCTACAGTATCTGCCTGTCACTTGCCTTCTACTCACATTTCTTCCAATATTCTACAGGTGAGAGCTTTGCTGATCCTGGTGCCCTTGCATACCCAGATTATCACCACCCAACTAATCACCAGCGCTGAGGTTCTGAATGCGTGTCCCAGTAACCAGTTCCACCTCAGAAACCCATCTGTGGGCTCCTTGTTAGGGCTGCTTCCAGTACTGACTTTTCCTGGGTATCCCAGAGAGCAGAGCCCGGAACAAAGGCCACTGTGCCATTCCTTTAGGAGGGAGCTCAGTCCCAGACAGTTGTGCGAGGTGGGAGAGGTGAGCCAGTCTGAGGATGCATTACCAAACTGCTGCCGCCAAGTGCGACTGATTGCTCAATCTTCCAAGACCATTTCAAAAAGCTGTAAGTCTCAGGGGCATCTGCTAGGAGGGAGAGAGAAGCACTTTCCACCAGCTCCCATTTCCCATTGATCAAAGTTTTGCCTTGCTGGGCACGAACTTCCCAGCACTCTCCAGTTGTGTACAGTGGACACCAGGTAAAGCTCTATGGAGTCCACTTCGGGAAAGCGAAGTGCAGGGCCTGGAGGCAAGGGGTCCTCGGGGTGCGGCGCTGCCAGGAAGCAAGGCCTGATCTATTTTTACCGGCTTAATCTGGAGCCCACTAAGGGCTGGGAGCAGCAGGTGCTCTTGAAGGGGGAGCTAGATGGAGCCGAGAGATTTGGGGCAGCGGGCAGAGTGAGGATCTGATGAGGAGATGAGGGGCTGGGGCTGACGGCACCTCGCCGAAGGGGAGAGGCATCCCGGCCCTGCTGACTGCTAGATCTTCTGGGCTTTTTCCCATGGAAGCTAGTTATGCGAGTTTTCTTTGAATCTTGATAACTTTCATATTTAAAACATAAATGTATAAGCGCCATACAGGTCAATTAAAATAAGCTCAAGTATTGCTTTGCAGAATACTGGCTTGTAACTTCTGATGTATTCATCTTGGAAAACACAGCCACAAGTAGACAGGACAAGGCGGGTCTAGTACTGGCTCTCCTGACTGTCAGGCCAGTGCTCTTTCCCCTACCCTTAGAAGGCTGGCATTAGCATCCGTGGTCTTGAACAAGATCTGTTCTCTGAGAGACAGTAGAACTTGCCCCCTTCAGGACCTAACTGCACCTGGAATGTGGTATTTTATGGCAGAACTCAATTCATCCCCTGCCACATTCTGTGCCTGGTGGCTCCTGGCCTAGAGCTGGGGCCTAGACTCTGGTCCCAGTGATTCGCAGCCTTGGCTGGGCTAACGAGAGGGAGCTGGCAAATTGTCACCACACTGCCAACCTGAGCATTGGACCTATCAATCCTGCTTCGCTTTGCAGAAGACACCCCTTAGTGACGGATGAAAGGGGCTGGCTATGAATCATCTTCCTTACCTATCCCCATCTCCAGCCATCTCTGCAAGCCCAGGAAGATGAATGTCTGCAGACTCTCACCTGCTCTGTTGAATAATTTCCCTTTAAAAGAGGCCACTTATCAGCAATTCATTACTTGCCTTTGTGAGCACAAACAAGCCCAGGAAGCTGGCCTGGAGGCCTGCTCCCTGCTCCTCCTGCCAGCCTCTGCCTCCATCACCCTCTGCTGCACGGGTTGGCCTCCAACCTCAGCCCACCTTCCTACTGTGGAGAAAGCAAAGCCAGGTCTGAAGGAAGCTGGTCCAGCTGGTGGTACCCTCTCTGGCAGATGGCATACAGCTGTTTCTGGTGACATCTGGATGAGCACAATCAGCTCCAATTGATGGTTCCTTTTAATCTTGAATTAAATGTCACATGCTGCCTCTCTCTTTTATGGGCCACATACATACACCTCTCTCTGTGTTGTCTGTAACTACAGAAGAAGTTATTACTGGTCAGGGACCACTTCTCTGAAAGTCAGCGTTGTCCTTGTGTAGTCTCTCTTTGTTAGAGTATAAAACTAGTCCCCATGGCAGACACCTGCAGGACACAGAACAGCAGCAGTGACTCTGGAAAGGACATACACCAGCATCACAAAACCAAGGTCGTGGATCTGAGCCTTCTGGCTAACCTACCCCAAAAGGCCCAAGGCCCAGGGTCTGTGCAGCACTGGGCTGCCTCTGCAGGGCGCTTGTCAGAACTTTGGTTCCAGGGAAATGAGAGCTGGCAGGAACCTGGGGAGGAAACAAGGACTCTGAGCATCAGGGACCAGGGCAGAGGTCAGGCAGGTGTGAACGCCCACCACGCTCCCACCCGGAAGAAGGAAAGGTGATACATGCGAAACCTATTTCCAGCTCAGCTGGCACCTGATAAGGAACAAAGCTCGATTGTTTATGCCACCACCAAGGAACGAGGAAGCAGTGTTTTCTTCTGACTTCATCCCTGAGATCCAAGTTCTCTCCCCATTTCTCGTACCTAGAGGCACCTCATCCTACAGTGACCACAGTGGCATTACACGGGCCGTTCAAGGACACAGTTCTGAGACTTCTCCCCTTTCCTGTTTATTCTGTAGCAAATGGGAGGAGAACATCTTGCAATCATAAATCCAGTTATGTCATCTCCTGGATTAAGGTGACCTGTGTAGCCTCTCGCTGCCTTCAGGATTAGGTCTCAAGTCCTGGACATGGCTCTGATGCGCTCTGCCTCTTGCACCCACGGCTTCCACTATTCCATTGCCACCCCCCCCCCCGCCCCACCACTACAACACACACACACAGCACAGGTCCTCTTGCAGGTCCCAGACCGCCTTCTCCTTGGCTTGCCATGAGTCCTCCCCCCGCCTGCAGTGGCCTCCCTGCTCCACTCCTGGCCCCACCCTCCCATTTGCTTAAGTCCTGTTTATGCCCCACATCTTGGTCTGAGCATCAGGTCCTACTAGAGCACCCCCAGCTGCCCACTGCCTCACTAGGCTCCGTGTCCAGGAGATGAGGGTCTGCATCCTCCTTGCTGCTGCTTTTCTGGTGCTGAGGTCAGAGCCTGCCCTAGAGGGGCTTCTGGGCAGTGAGCTCATGGGAACCTAAGTCCACAGCTACCCTGGACTCGACTATACCAGCATGGCGTGCTCCCTGCAGACTCACCTCACCAGCACTGGTCTCTGCCTCTTTCTCCATTACCAGAGTCTTTGTCCTCTGCTAAGGCCCCCTGAGCTACAGCTACCTCTCCTGATCTTCTCTGGTCCAGGGCAATGTGGGTTCCTTGCTTAGACTTCAAGCCCTTCTCCTCCACCTCAGACTGAGACAGTTCATATCACTGCCCGGGACCTTCAGCCTTTTCCTGTAGGGGAAACCGCTCTGCCTGACCCCCACTTCCCTGAAAGCCCCAGGATCTCCCCAGCCCAGCATCCACCTCTGGCAAGGAAAGGCTCAGCATCTACACTGCCTACCAGCAGGCCTCTCAGACACTGGTCTCACCCAGAAAACTCAGGCACAGGCCAACACAAACGGGCACACAATAATTCAATTGCTGCTCAGTCTTCTACCCGAAGGGAGCCCCAAATCTAGCGTGATCTTAGGCGATCTTGGGGCTGTTTGCACAGGATGTGGGTGTCATGACTCGAATCTCACTGCCCAAGGCCAGCTGTCCAGAGGCACACAGTAACATCCTCTTCTAAGGACCCTGGGTGAGGTTGTGCCATTATTTGCATAGATCTGCATATCCTATGCTGCCACTGGCCCTGGGTCTGCAACCTCTGCCCAGGGAGCCAAGCTGGCCAAGTCTGCTTTCCTTGGGCAGGCAGTTGGCTGTCCCCACCCCCTGCCTGCTGTCCTTGCCATGGTGGACACTGTGGCTGCATCCCTCCCTATTAAAGGACACTCGGAATGACAGCTCTGCTTCTTGCTCATAAGTAAGCAGCGAGAGGATGCTGGCTGCTCTGTTGCTTCTCAAGCCCTCTCCTGGCCTGGGGCAGGGGAGGCAGCTAGCCTTCCCCTGCCTTCCTCTCCGAGTGCAGAGGACTTGGGGATTGGGCATTTGTCCACTCCGCCAAGCAGTGGATTTACTGAGTGCTTACTAAGTTCTGGGTGCTATGCTATGGATTGTGAGATAGAGCAGTGACTACATCCTAACACTAGCTCAGCTTACTTACTGTTGTGGTTTGTATCTAGTTGTTCTGCCCAAAGTGCCATGTAAATCATGGGGCTGTCATGCATGGGGCTCCAGGGGCGGGGCTTGAGGGGGCGTGGCCAAGAGAGGCATGTTAAACCCACAGCGCTCACTGTCAGAGGTTTCCCCCACGCCAGGCGATGGTCGCTGGAGGTATGGAGCATATCATTTTGGATACGGCAGCGCCCCAGCCTCTCCTCCAGACCCTATAAAACGAGGGCAGTCTATCGAAGCCTCCAGTAACTGTGAGCTAAATAAACCTTTCCTTCCCTAAGCTCTTGTGTCAGATATTTGTCCCAGCAATGACAGAATAGTAACTGAGACACTTAGCAAGCCTGAGGGGCCAGGCACCCAGACTGCCGCGTCCTGGTACTCCTGCCCTTGCCAGCCCTCATGCTGGACCTGAATATCTCCATCTTCGAGCACCACCACCGACCTCTGCCAGCTGGGCATCCACTCTCCATCTCTGCCAGTGTCACCCTGGACATCTCCCTACAGGGTGAAAGATTCATCTATTTGGAGAACAATGTGGCTACAGATGTGAGCCATACCCAAAGGAGTGGCCCTGTCCCTGGACTTCCTTGGGAATGAGAAGTACTTCTCGGGGCCGGGGAGGTAGCTCCGTGGTACAAGTGCCTGCCTGGCAAGCGCAAGGTCATGAGTTTGAACCCCAGTCCTGCAAAAAAAAAGGAGAAGGAGAAGGAGAAGGAGGAGGAGGAGAAGAAGAAGAAGAAGAAGAAGAAGAAGAAGAAGAAGAAGAAGAGGAAGAGGAGGAGGAGGAGGAGGAGGAGGAGGAGGAGAAGAAGAAGAAGAAGAAGAAGAAGAAGAAGAAGAAGAAGAAGAAAAGTGCTTCTCACTCTGGTGGGCAGCTCGGGTCTCAGTAATAATTTCTTTTCTTGACTTCTCTCAAGCATGACAAGCAGAGCAGCACAGAGCTAAGAGTGACAGCTGGGTGAGAGGGAAGATGGCCAGAGTTAGCTGCAGGAAAGCCAGCTTCTGAACTGGGTCCTGGCTTGGGGGTGCCCTGAGGATCAGGCCTCATAACCCAGGCTCCGTGGTCACTTTTGGCTGATCCCCAAAGCTAAGGCAAACCCGGGCAGCTTTCCCTCTCCCAGTTCTGTAGAAGTGGAGACCTGGGCGTCTGCCCTCCTGCAGCCTCTCCTCCTCTCTCGCCTGTTCCCTCTGATTCCATCCCATTCATCTGGGCTGGAGCCTCTCTTTCCCAAGATGCTGTTCTGGTGTGCTTGCGTCCCCACCCCCACCCCACCCCCAGGGTGTTGCTAGCTCCTGCCCTGACAGGTAGCTTTTCTTGGAGCTCTGCCCCATGGTGGTGGACGCTGGAACCACTTCGGGCTGGTGCTGTTACTGCAGCCTCCTCACCAATCTCCAGCTTTATTCCACCCTGAAGTCCCAAAGCTATTAGTATTTTCCCACTCTCCCACCATCATTTTTATTTTTTGTTTTTACTGTGGCACTGAGAACAGTACTCGTTGCAGGTGATAATAAAGAGGGCATCATTTTTAGTATAATTACTATGCCAATTACTGGTTCAAATGTCCTGTATGTATTTTCTTAATCTATCCCATAGCCCTGGGAGGTAGCTACTATGTTACATTTTACAAAGGAGGAAACTGAGATACAAAATGCTTAGCAAATAGTAAGTGGTGGAGCTGAGATCTGCAGGCTCAGAACTCACGCTGTGAGCCACCCTGCAGAAATATACCCCGGATGTTTAATTTGTATGTGTCACATGAATCAAGACACACACTCATGAATTGAGAGGGCCAGCCAGATAGCTCAGCAGATTAAAGTGCCTGCTTAGGCAGACGCAGGGACTAGGGTTTGATCCCCAGCATGCTGTGCCAGCCCTGTTCCTGGGGGCGTTTGCTGGGACAGCAATTGAGACTGGACATGGTGGTACAGTCCTGAAATCTCAGTGCTCAGGAAGCTGAAAACAGGAGAATCACTATGATTCCGATTTGTGTAATGAGATCTGTAGACCCTGTACTAAATACATTTTTTAAAAAAGAAATGAATTGAGAAAATGAGTGAATTAATGGACAGATGTGGTTATTTCGTATGATGAATCGCTAGACAAAGGTACCAGAATAGGTTTCATTCTGCCTTTTAAGTACATGTAGGGTAACAGAACGATTAAGGATACGGGTTATGGAGTCAAATAGAGCCAATGTTTTGAACCCTGCATGTCACTTATTGGCCATATAGATTTGGACAATTATTTAATCTCTGCAACTTCCATTTCCACTTCTGAAAATGGGGATAATAATGCAATTACTGCAGACGACTCGAAGCCGTGTGCACTCAACACGTAGCTCCGCGACTGACACACGGCAGGGGCCCAGGATGCAGCAGCCTGCGGGGAGGACAACCCTCCTTTCCACTCTTCTGGGCATGCCCAAGCAGGAAGCTTGCAAAGTACAAAATGTGATTTGCTCTCTGTGGGGAAACACAGCAGGTGTGACGAGCCGTAGAAGAGGTGGGACGGAGTACGCTCCACTCCGGTTGGAGAGAGGGACCTCAGGAAGCAGGTGGCCCCAGCCTTGTGCAGGAATGGGGCCCCCATGGAAGGTTGAGAGACAGCAAGGGAGCACCCACCCCTCCCCCACCCGCACCCCCAACTCCGCATCATTACACGGAGATTCTGCAAAAACAGTTTCGCTTCCACTCCCGTTTAGCAGAAAGCTCCGTGAGAACTGACGAAGCCATTTTTTAAACTATAAAGTACTGCAAACACATTTGAATTATTTTTCTTCTCTACCATGGGTGGACTGTTTTTTCTCCCAGATTCTCAGCTATTTAGCTAATACAGACTATCTTCCCCAAAATGCAATTTTGTGGATGGATACATTTAAAAATGTTATGTTCTGGTCAAAGCCATAATGACTATTGTTCTCTGTTGAAGACTCTCAGTTCACTGGGTCACTGCCAAGAAAACTCACCTGGAGTAGGAGTTTATCACAGCGAAGTCTGGGATGTGAATGTCAGCCCAAGTCCCCCCCTTCCTGGGAGGGCAGCCACGGACCAGGCACAAACACTGGGCTCCTTTGTCTTTCACTCAAGGCCCCTTAATGTGTCAGGGCGCCACAACCAGACATCAGGGACTACAGCCTGCTGTCTGGGTCGCGTGACCCAGCTCAGGTCCCAACCTACTCTGCATTGTATGAATTTGCAGCAGTTATTTCAAACTTTTTTTTTTTTTTTCAGTTTTCTTGTCTATAAAATGGGAACCATCAGGGGCCAGGCAGGATGGCTCAGTGGTCTAAAGCGCCTGCTTAGGAAAGCTTAGGCGGCTGCAGGGACCGCGGTTCGATTCCCGGCACCACATGTTGCGCCAGCCCTGCCCTCAGGGCAGGCTGAGCCAGCCACAAAAATAAATAAATAAACAAAAGTTCTGAAACAAGAAAAAAATAAATTAAATAAAATAAAAAATTCTTTAAAAAAAAATGGGAATCATCTCCATAACCCTTCTAGTGAAGATTCTTCCCTCTCTCTTTTTCTCCTTTCCATCTCTCCATGTTGACAAAAGCAATAATTTTAGTCAAAAAATTAATAGCGTTTTACAATGCTCAAGTTCCTCTCAAATATAGCATCTCATAAATATACACAATTATTGTCAGTGAAAAAGTTAATACTTAATTAAAAATACATTGCCTCATTTTATTCAAAATAAAGAAGAATTAGCATTCTTATTTCAGACGTGGCATGGCTCATAGCTTGCAGTGCCTGGGTTCAGAACCCAGGAGTTGACTTCAAGTCCAGGTGTCTCTGAGCTCAGTGAGGCTGGGCGGTGACTCCAAAATGTATGGTGTTTGCACAGGCAGGGTGTAATGCAGCTCTCAGGCTACCTGTTCCTCTGGAGGAGAAGAAATCAGTTAACCTGAGTGCTCAACATCAATTGAAGAAAACAAGCAGTTGAGAGAGGGAAGCCTCCCCTTTCTCCAAGGCTGCTCTTTGCAGAAGGGGAGGAGTATTAGGGGAGGCAGGGCTCCACATGGTGGTCACCCAGAGAGCCACAGGTGTGTCTACAAGGTGGCCTCTGTGCACATGTTGCCTCCGAAGGTGTTCTGGGAAGGGAGGGCTGTATTCCTGGGATTTCTCGGCTCCAGAAGGGGCCCACATCAGCACGTTCCATTGTCTCAGTGGTATCCTGGTATAGAGGACGGCTACCACTCTAGTCAGTCACATTTTTTAAGATAAATACACCTAGACTTGCAGTGTTGGGTATCTTGCAGCTAGTAAGCAATGCCACCAAGACTCAAATGGATAGCTATGTCACCTTGAAGGCCATTTTCTTTCCACAAAGTGAGGCGATATAATAGAGGGATCAGAGAGAAACAGAAGAAGGGACTAGATAGCCTACGAGGTTAGCAGGAGGAGTCGGGGCACTGAGCAAAGCATTCATCTGGAGCACGACAGTACTCAGAGAAGTAATGGTGAGGTGAGACAGCAGACCCATGGCATCTTGTGTGTTGTCCCCTTCCTGTGAGCTGGGCTAACCTCATAATCTGCTTTCAGCCTGGATTTTGGTAGAAGTGATGCTGGTGACATCTGAAGCTAACGTACAAGTAGTCTGATAACTGCTGTGTAAGGAGCCTAACCACTGAAACTTTCACGTTGAGCAAGAGGCAGAGGAAAGCCACTGGAGTAAGAGAGAGGCCAGCAGTGCCCAGGAGCCCCAGGCATCCTGATGGAGGCACTGGACATGGCAGTGAAGAAGCCACATTGATATCCAGCCCACCCAGCTTATGGCTAAGCCCAGCCCAGCCTCCACCTGACCCTAGCTGTATGAAAGACCCCAACCAAATCATCCAGATGAGTCTAGTCCGCACACACCCTTGTGAAAGGTAGTAGTAAACTATGGTAAGCCACTAAGATTTTGGAAGATTGGAGAGGATTTTGCAAGGGTAGAAAACCCAGAATGCTCATGAAAAACTTCCTCAAACTGCCACCTGTCTAGACCCGAGGAAGTTGCAGGGTGACCTGAGCCTGCCCAGTCCGGTGACTGTTTCATACCTCACAGTGCCACTAGAACTGGCCCTTGGCAAAAGACCCCCTGTTTCTCTCTGGTCCCCCATTACTAGCTGTGTGATGTTGGACAAGTCAGTGCACCCTCAACACCTTATTTTCCCCACCTACAAATGAGGTAGTGAAGCTGAGGATTGTTTACAACCCATCTACATTTCTGATGTGTGAAATATCATCACTCTGGCCTGAGCCATGAAGATGCCATGCAGAATCCACTGGTGAGGAACACCCCCCTCTTGGCCTGCCCTTGGGATGGGCATAAGGACACTAGGAAAAGGGATCCCAGCCAGTCTGCTTCTAGGTTTCCAGAATCCCCCAGTTGCCCAGGGAGCCCTAGGAAGATGATATGCACACGGGGTGCTAGACCACAGCCCTGCGAACCCTCCTCAACTTCCCTTGAAGTCTCTAGTAATAAAGAAGAAGCACCTGCTCTCAGACCTTGGACCCCAAATTCCCAGCCTTACCAGAGAACAGGAGGCAGAGAGGGCTCACGAGAGAAGCAAGATTCTCGGGTGGTTGTGAAGAGTCGGGTGACAATATTTGCATCTAAAAATATTGCAGCTGAGAACCAGCTAATTACAGCCTCTGGAGTCATTCATAACTTGGCATTTCACATCTCCCTTGCCTCTCTTCCCGAGTTCCCAGAAGCAGCCATGAAGGAGGCTGGCTAGAGGTGGAAACTCAGCCTGACCTGTACGCTTGTGCCTGAGTTTCTAGAGCCCATGGATTCCCCCCTCACACACATGCACACATGGCTTGGCTATAGGCCCATCTGGATTCATTCAGGTCAACCGGAACTCTCAAAAGGGTCCAGGTATAGTGCTGTGGTGCATTTTTGTTCCAAGGAGACACCCAGGGTCTAAGCACTGTGTGCTGGGAGGTCCTCCTGTAGCAGACAGCACGCTAACCAGAGAGCTGGGCCTTCTGCCAGGCTGGGAGGTCAGGGAGCCCCAATCCAGATTCCCCCTCTTCACAAGTCTCTCAGAGGACTTGAGTCTCTTCTACAAGAAAGAAGACCATAACTTGGGGCTGCAGAAAGAGGTGGATGCTGTAAGGTCCCAAGGCCTGATACCTGTTGTTCCTTGTTCCAAAGTAGCAGAAGAAATTGTGCATGGCACAATGTCCTCACCCTGAGGTTTTTGTTTTAAGGGAAGAATCGCTGTTGCTGCTGCTGCTGCTTTATTGTTAGTCTGTTTTTTTTTTTTTTTCTTAACCATGAGTTATTTTGAAAATACAAAGCCTAACTAATATTTTTGTAGCATTTGTCACGGCAAAATGTCATCATACATCATACTATATGGTTCCAATGTTTATTACACAAGATAGCTATTATTACTATGCCCACTTTGTAGATAATTAAATTCAGGTTCAGAAAAATTAAACCATTCTCCAAGGTTACTCAAGTCATGACTGTCCTGGACCATGAAGCCTTAACTCAAGGCCAGGAACCCTACTGAGCCGGCAGGTTCAGCCCCCCTATACCATGTCCAACTTTGAGACTTAGGGAACCAGCCCTATGGGGGTCCCCTGTGGTAGAAGATGCCACACTTACAACTTCCTCAACCCAGCCTCAAATCCAACCTAAACCTTCTCTTTCCCCCTCTGGCTTCTGAGATGCACTTGAATTCCACTCAGATCTGAATATTGACTTTTTTTACCTACAAGAAGTACAGAACTAGGGCTGGGGAGATAGCTCTGTGGCACAAGTGCCTGCCTGGCAACTTCAAGGTTGTGAGGTCGAACCCTGGTCCCGCAAAAAAAAAAAAAAAAAAGAAAGAAAGAAAGAAAGAAAGAAATGCAGAACCTAAGAGATGGCAGCATCCAGGGAATGAGCAGGGAGCAAAAAGAAGCAATTTAGGGAGGAGGAATATGATCCATGATGCTTGGGCAGCTGAGCCAGGCCAATAGGGACAAGGGAGGGCACCCTGGTCTGTGGCTCTGAAAGTCCAGGACCTTGGACAGGACCTAACCAGGCATCATCTTCAGCATTGTACCCAGGAGGTCAGTGAAAACTCAGAGGTCTTGATCTCACACCTTGCTGTCACCAGGGTGCCTTGACATTCCTTAACACAAGTTTGACTCAACCATGCCACATTTCAGAGCACAGGTTGAGGAATAAGGTTTACTTCAAATCCTAGAAGCCCAACAACTAAAGAAAGGACAAAGAGCCAGAGGCAGCTATTCCTAAGGGCTGCACACAGCTTCTTTTCAGCAATAGACTTTGTGTTCTCAGTCCAGGTGGCTGCCTCCCCCAAAGCCACTCTCTGCTCTTTCTCAGAGGCGACACAGTTGGTAGGAATGAGAGGTTTGTGCCAGTGTCTACATGACTTCCTTGAAATTATTAATCATCAAAAAGCTGCTGAAGAGGGGAGAATGGAGACTGAAATCATCTCATAGCCAAAGTACCTAAGTGGGAAGAGAAGGACAGGGGCTCTCTAGACTTCTGGCTTGCTGCCCCAGGGGAAGCGAGGACCAATGTAGACTGATTGCTTACTTGCTACTCACCTTTGGCAAAATTTTAGCTCCTCTGAGCATCAGTTTCCTCTTCTGCAGAATGGGAGATGGTGATGCCCAAGGCTAAAGATGAAGGGAATTTGCATAAGTGCAGTGCCCCACCACATGCACAGCCCGTGGGAATTACTTAATGGTAGCTGTCATTATGATCAGTGCGAAAACAAATGGCAACTCTCACTAGCATTATTAACGAGTAATGATTCATTATCCTCTTCTCGCTGGATCCATCTCCCTGCCTGGGAAGCAGTACTGGGCAGGTTCCTTCTGTGGCATTGACTCTCATTTGATGAACGTGCCACCTGCATCAGCAGAGCCACGGTCACATGCCAGACTCAAGAGACCATCATGATCGTCCAACAATCGTGACAGTGGCTGCTCCTAGTCGCTTTCCTGCCACTGGAGCAAAATCCCTGACACCTGAAACTTAAAGGAAGAGAGGCTTACAGTTCACTGGGTTCAGTCCATGGTCATCTGGTTCCAAGGTGCAAAGGACACAGTGGAAGGGCCTGGCCAAGGAAGCTTCTCTGGTCATGTCAGGCGAGAAATAGAGAGGGAGAGGGGAAAGAGAGCTACTTCTAGCAGCCTGCGTCCATCTTTTTCCCCTCTTTCATATCAGCCTGGAGGGTGCTTCATGCACGCACACACACACACACACACACACACACACACACACACACCTCTGAGTCGCATCCAGATCAGTCACTCTTAACCACGAGTGTGTGAGTGATTTTTACCCACCATGCTTCAGTGCCCAGGCCACAACCAAATAAATTATAGCAGAATGGCCAGGGCCAAGGACATCATAATTGCTTACATCTTTCTAGGCCATAAGCAGATGTGGCTCTCATAAGCAAAGCAGTGGTCCTCCTGTCTGACACTGCCCGGCAGCCTCAGTTTTCCCATCTGGACAAAGCAGGCACTATGGCTCCCATGCCAGGCTGTGAGGAGGGTGAAGCAGGATTCTGTGATGGGACTTTAGAAACCCTGTCCAGATGAAAGCTACAGTGCTCTCTACCTGGTGGGCAGGGGCTGCCTGGGGAGTAGTGAGCCCAAGAGTGTCCTGGGGGACAGTGCCAGGAACACAGGCGGATGCTTTGCCCAAGGGGAGCCCTTGCAGCACACCAGTAGTAAACACTGCACACAGAGCTGGCTGAGCCACCAGCACCAGCACCCCAACCCTCACTCTGCCTGTCCTCTCTCCTCCACCCAGGCCTACTATCTCGATATACTGTGTTTCCAATTGCTGCTGACCGATAAATGTTTGTGTCCACAGGTGTGAGAGTTTGAAAGGCGCCTTTATTAATCACAGCAAGATACAGACCTGTCAGGAATGAAGCAAGGTCCTTTGAAGAGCTTGGAGGCAAACAGGAGAAGCAGGGCGGGCCTGAGGCCACGGCCTGTGAGGAGTGAGGAGGGGCTGGGAGGCCTTGCTGGGGTCCGCTTGACAGTGTCCAAAGCCCAGTTGGAGCAGGCAGCAGTGTCAGGCATCAAGAGGTGCTCAGGGATGGTGCGAAATTGCCCTGACCTCACTTGGATCATAACCTATATTGGGAGTGACACACATTGGCTTCGAAATGCTTGCAAAGCAGCATTCAGGCAAGTGCAAAGTAATGAATCAGGTTGAGGAACCGGGTGAGGAGAAAAAAAACTCAAGTGAGAAGTGTGGGCCCTGGGGGTGGGAGGATAGAGTAGGAGGAGCCCTCCATGTGGAGTCCAAGAGAAAGTCATAACCTGTTAGAGGGGAGAGAACAGGGAGGGAGGGAAAGAGGAGCAGAGGAGAAGGGAGACCAGAGGGCTCATGGAACGAAGTAAGGGAATTGCTGTTTGTGAAACTCATTTGTGTGTGTGTGTGCGTGCACACGTGTGTGCATGCATGTGTGTGTGCACTGCACATGTGTGCATGTATGCATGCGTGCACATGTGTGTACCCATATGCATGCACTGGACCCTGATAGAACATTCCTCCCGCTGTAACCCGTGGTCTAAAATATGTGTGGATCACAGGGGTCCATGCTGATTTGAGGTCAGCCCTGACTTACTGTGGCCTGAAACATGGGGCCAAGGGTCTGGATCTTTCCCAAGCTCTCTTCAATCTCAGAAATGAAACTGATTCTCTGCCTTCAGTGTTCACCTCCTGGATTTGCTACAGAGCTGCAGTAAAACAAGTTATGTGAAAGTACTTTACACTAAAAATCCCAAGCAGAAATAATTCAGTACAGTATGGAGTGGAGTTCATCAGAAACCTATTCTGAAGAGGTAATGGAAGGTGGAGGAGGGGGAGCAAAAGAAAGTAGGGAGCAAGGGGAAAGGCAAAGGGAGGGGGGTGCAGGGGGAGGCAGCTAACACCAAGCTGGTTTGTGCTGTGCGCTTTCAGAGGCCTGGTCCTGTCATGGAGCAGCATAGAGATTATGGGAAAGAATTGCCCACTCTCTGTGGCCCGAGATTTCAGGCTGAGCCAGGTTGGGGGAGGGGCAGGTGCAAGAAAGTCTAGTTACTGTGTCAGCAGCAAATGACAAGTCACACCAAGCACACATGGTGAAGCTGGGTGCATGTGGGTGTTCCCCAAATCCCCAGCAGAAGACTGCTGGAATTGGTCTCTGCAAGTTTCCTTCCCGTGGAACAGAGAAGGCAGAAGCAGCCTTGCTTTGAAGCATGGCCCTGTCTTTCTTCCAGCAGGGAGAAACTATTGGGTGGCAAGCGTAGCCTCTCTGTCCCCAGAATCTGTGCTAAGATGTACCAGCTTCCACTATCCTTGGGCAAAGCACAGTCACCTCTCCAGGTCAAGTGGATGCACCTGCATCCCAGGCGGTACATTTGCCCTGCCCAGGGGCTCAGGCCCACTCAGCTGGGGCCCGGATAGACACATCCCAGGCTGCCCTAAGAGGGTGGTGATCAGGGAGTCATTGAAGATCTGCTGCAGGAAACTGGAGCTGCCAATCTCCCAACAATTGGATTTTTTTTTAATCTTCTGCATTTTGGGAATGTATGGTAAGTGCCAGGAATTACAAAGGTCCTACAAATGCTGAGCATTATGAGTCAAATCCCATTAATGCAAGTACCATTGCAATGCAACTTTCTGTGTGACAAAAGCAATTTCCGTGTCCTAGTCGATGGCCCACTTATTTCAAACAATATTCACTGTGCCCACAGTGATAGCTCTCTCCTCTGAGTGCTCAGCCTGCTCATTGTCCACTGAGCCCCCTCTGGAAGCACGGCCCATCTTGTGCCCGTCACTGTAGTTCCATGCTTATTACTCTTGCCTTCCCCACTGAATGAAGTCCTCAAGGCTGCACTGATCCTTGCAGGGGAACACTGAGACAGAGCCAGCCAGACTTTTCTGAGTTCCTGTACTGAATATTCCTGCTTGGCTGCCAATGCCAGGGGCTACACCACAGATGTTGGGAAATGCAGGCTCTGCTCTCCGGCAGCAAGAGCAGACAAGGAAACTTGTGACCTGTCATACAGCAGGACTCAGAACAGGAGCCCTCAGAAATGCCACCTGACACACACAGGTGCAGCAGGGAAGAAGAGCCATGCCAGTGGGACCAGATCAGCACAGCAACAACAGGAACTCACCTTGATTAAATATTTGCTGTTTCCAGGAACGTCACAGAGGTTTCCCACACATGATATCATTTAAGCCTCACATCCATTGCTGTACCCCCATTCCGCAGAATACTAGATTGTCTATTGCTCCTCTGCAGGTCTGAGGACAAAGAAGACTGAGGCTTCAGGAGGTTAAATGACTTAATTAATTGGCACATTCTAAGCAAGAACCTTTGCTATTACTATAATCATCATTATTATATGGCTTTCAAATTGCAAGTCTAAATTCACCGCTCCTGGTAAGCTGGGTTTCTGATCAATCTCACCTAAGGACATGGTCACACCGCTGATAACAGACTGCACTGCGATTTGAACGCATTACTTTCACTCCAGAGAAAGCTTTGAGTTGTGGGAATGGGGGGTGGAACTTGGCCCAATGTACCAAGGAGAGGTGAGAAGGCAGTTGGGGAAATGGGGTGCTCATGGGTGGTGTGAAGGCCATAGAGACATGCCCATCCTGTGCTCCCGTAGGAAAGAGCATGGAAACCGTGGTTTTGGAAAGCCTCCTTTGCCTTCATCATGAAGAACAGCTTCAAGGAGGCACAGCTAGGAGCAGGGAGGTACACTGGGGGTTGTGTTGTCATCTAAGGAGAGGTGTTGGCAGCTTGGTGGGGATAAGAAGGAAGACAGCATCTAGGAGGTGGGCTTGATAGTCTCAGCCACTCAGGTGAATGGGGAGCAGGGAGCTGGGACAAGCGGCTTAGGGTATGAAAGACCCAGGCACGGAGGCTGGCTCCATGATGGGAAAGGACATCTGGAGGTCCTGTTGCCCATTCTCAAGGGGACTGGAGAGGCAGAATAGCTGTGTAGGTGGCCAGAATACTGTGTGGTAGATAACTGGGTGGCCGATGATGCTGGGAACTCTGGTGGACAATGGCCTGCTGCCTGCAAGAGCAGCCTCTCTGCCTCAGAAGAAGTGGTCAGCCTCCGGGGTAGGGGAGACAGTGGACCCCAGGGACAGCCAGGCAGGCTGGTGTCCGAATAATAGAGAATCAGAGGGTTAGATCTAGAAAGACAAAGTGTCCTATTACCTGAGACTATGTGGGTGGGTTGGTATAGCTAATGAATGTTGGGCCTGCAGCTCCAGGGCTGGCTTGGCCCATGTTGTATTGCTATAACTGAATGTTGCAGACTGGTTAATTTATAAAGAACAGGATTTTCTATGGCCCCTTGGAGGCTGGGAAGTCCAGTAACAAGGTGCTGCCATCTGGCCAAAGTCTTCTTTCTGTGTCTTCTCATGAAAGGAGAAAGAAGGGCACAAAGGCTCAAGAGTAAGGAAAGGGAGCTAGGGGGAACCCGTGCCTTTTGCAGAATCTACTCTCCTATTAACCAATCCAGTCCCACAATAACAGCATCATTCCAGGAAGCCATTAATCCTGTCCTCATGGCCTGCTCACTTCTTGAACACTCTATCTCTCAATGCTGTCACATTGGGGATGAAGTTTCCAGCACACGGGTGTGGTGGTGGGGGGGCATTCAAACCACAGTGTGAGTGTTAAGGGCTCCTGACATACTCCAGAACTCAATAAGAACACATATCCTATCATTCTCCTGAGGACCAGGGCATCAGAGACTCGGGGTGGGTGACATTAGACAGGAGCCTATCTTCATCCTGCATGATTCTGTACCTTCCCCAGGGCCCAGCCCGGAGCTAAGTCCTGGCAAATATTGTTCAAGCCCAAGACCATTCCCATGTTCCCATGCATGTGCCCTCTGCCAATGTTTGGCACCTGGGCTATGATGGTGTATATTTTGGAAATCCTGGAAGAAGTAAAACTGCTTAAGGGAATGGTTCTAAAATAGATAGTGATGGTCCCCAACCAGCATGTTGTGCGTTGTGGGAAGAGAAATATTTCCAGAGATAGCAATATCAGAGTGCTAGGGAAAGCTCCAGAGAATTTAGTGTCTCTCTGCCTCTTCTCCCTCTCATTAGGAGAGATCAGTGGAGTTTTAAATGCTTTCAAGTGGCTCTTCAGTCAAGAAGGAGTTTATAAAAAATAATTTCTGCTCAGAGAGGACAGAGGGTGACAGGCGGCAGCCGGGTGAGGTGTTGAGAAGGCTAGGAAGCAAAAGGAAGGAGACTGCAATCAGGAGCTGCTAGGTAAACAGGTCAGAGCCTGCTGCTCCCGGAGTCAAGCAGGAGAGGCTCCACCATTCACGGTCTTGGCTGACTAGGAAGTGTAGGGTAGGGAGGGCTCCATGGGCTCACGGCTGCAGGGCTCTCACTAGCTGCTTCTCATGAGTGCCTACTGCTCTTCTGCAGGTCTGAGGACAAAGATGCCTTCTGCCCAGGATGCACGACCTAGAGGGCAAAACACAGCCAAGTCTCTGCCCCCGGAGGCCTGCTTAGCCAGGCACCCTTACACAGAAAATCCCTGCACTGCTCTTCAGAGTGGTCCAAGAAGAGGGTCTCAGTTTATGCTAGTGGAAAACAGAAAGCAAGTCTAGCAATCATGGCAACCCAAGGGGAAGGAAGACATTTTAAGTGGGAGAAGCAACGGTTTATTTGAAGATCCAGAAGCAAAGCAGATCCCTGATTAGCAGAGGCAACGAGGGTCGCTGGAAGTGGGAAAGGTGGACCCGTAACAACCCTCTCTGTCTGGAGAAGCAGTCAGTGGCCAAGGCTGTGGAGATGCCAGGTTTACTGACTCGGCTCTCAAAGGACTTTTTATGGTAGACAGCGACGATCCAGTCTCCTATGCCCAAGGTCTCTCAGCAAGGAAGAGGGTCCCTCTGCACAAATTGGCCCATTTCGTCAGGTAGAAGGAACTGCTTTTCTCCTCTCTTTGAATCGGGGTTGCCCTTAGGACTTGCTCTGACCCACAGAATGTGTCAGTGGCACCATCCTGGGTTGTAGCCATGGCCTAAGAGGTCCAGCAGCTTTCACCCCGAATCTGGCTGTCATGGAGCTATGGTTTGAATATGGTTTGTTCCCTGCAAAGCTCCTGTTAGTGTTTACTACATTGTGATGGATTTAGAGGGTGGAGACTTAATTCTACTGCAGTATATGGAGGCAGGGCCTTTGAAGGGTTAGGATTAGCTAAAGTTATCAGAGTGGAGCCCTCATGATGGAATCCTGGGGGCTCTATACGAAGAGGGTGAGCTACCAGAAGGCACAAGCATACTTCTCCTGTCTCTCATCCTGTGACACCTTGAACCACCTTGATACTCTGAGTTAGAAGGCCACCTGCAGAAAAAGACCCTTGTTGTGGTTTATGTCTAGTTGTCCCCCCAAAGCCTCATGTAGTCATTGGGCGGAGACTTCTAGAGTTTGAAACTTGATCCCTGGGATTATGGGTTTTAGTACTGATGGGATTATGGGTCGAAGTACTTCTGGGATTACGGGTGTAGCCTAAGGTGGAGGCTAAAGTGGAGAGCCTGAATGTAATGTAAAGAGAGACAGAGAGACAGACTCGAGCTGTTGCTGCTGCTCTGCTTCCCTGATTGATTGGCTGCCTCTGCCACCCTTTTGCTGCTGTTCTGCCTCCATGAACTAGATGCTCTCCACCCTGCTCCACTCAGCCTTGGGCCAGCCAAATATGGACTGAAACCTCTACGAACTGTGAGCTAAATAAACCATTTCTCCCTTCATTTTGAGTGTCGGGTATTTGTCTCGGCAACGATTAAAAAGTAACTAAGACAACCCTCAACAGTGAGTCTCTAGAACCATGAGCCAACATAGGCCACTATGAAACCTGCTCAGCCTGTGCTGTAGGGTTCTTAGCAACAGAAAACTCAGTGAGTGGCACGGGCTAGATGAATGGTTGATGGCGATCTAGTGGACCACTTGGATCCACAGATCCTGCAGAGAGGGTGATGGTGATGCCTGGCTGGCCCAGCCACTGCAGGTGCCAGACATGCCCGTGAGGCTGCATGGAGGCTCCAGCTAAGTGCAGCCTCATGAATGACCCAACCTGACACCATGTGGAAGAGGAGCTGTCCAGCAGGGCCCAGCCACCCCACAGAAGCACACAAAGTAATAAATCATTGCTGTTTTTATACATAACTGGGTAACTGAGACACCCAATTAGTGTGAACGCTCCTCCTGGGGTCTCGACACTGGGAAGAGTTAGCCAGACTGTCCCCTTGGCTCTGACAGCAGAACAAAAACAGCCGGCATCGATCTATGGCGCCCCAGCCGCCGTTCACTATGTCCCTAGTTCTCCAACCCGCTACATCTCTGGGAGTGTGAATACTTTGCCCCCTTCTGCAGCTGCCTTCTGGAGCTCACCTTGGACTAGGAGTGCCATGAAGACAGGAGCATCCTTTGCTTTGCTTTCTCTCTAGACCTAGGGGCACTTCTCTGCAACATGAAGCATGCTCGGTCGTGGTGTTGGCTGGTCATTTGGTTGTGGCAAGCTATTAAGTGCCCAGCTCAGTCTCCAATGATCATTCATAGAAAAGTGGCTCGCCAGTGAGTAGCTCCTTTTGGTGGGGTAATTCGATTTCCTTTTCTATATTGCTGCTGGCCACAGGAACTTGGAGCAACTAGGGAAAGAAAACTCTTCAGCCCGTGCAAATCGGGCTTTGCACCATGGTGGCCTTCATAGGCAACTCGGAGGCTTCAGAATATTTCCTTGCCCCCACTCTGCCACCTCTAACTGGCTGTACCTTATACACGCTGTGTCCTGGCCAGTAACACGCTGTCATATAAATTAATTATGAAGTGACTGATGTCGATTTCTCTTTCATCACAGATGCCAGAATGCCAGAAGGACTAGGGACCTCGCTAGGAGAAAGGAGGCAAATGGAAGATGTTCTATGAAGTCACATCTTTCCCCCAGAGCAGAAGCCCACAGGATCTGGGCACTCCCTGCATTTTGCCGCCTTTGCCACCCCCATGAGCCTCTGCAGGGAGATTTTTCTGAATAATGGAACATTTTCCTATTTTAATCAGATGCAATTTTGCAAACAGTTTTTATGATTTAGCAAGTCCATTAAAACTGGCATTTGTTCTGCTCTGACATTCGAAAGGGGTTCCACAGAGCATAAACATTGGAAATTACTTGTAGGGAAAGACAATATTAAAATTCCCCAGCCTGGGCCTGTTGTCTGAGAAATTCTGTTATCAAGCATCATGCCAGCTACCATCAGAGGCGCTTGAGATATGTGCCGCTTCGTCTTTATGCTCTAGCTGGGGGCACTGCAAGTTGGGCAGCAATAAAGATCCAGTGCTGCTCTCTCAGTACTCTGGGCTTCAGGGGAGGAATGGGTCTTAAAGGGATCTCACCGGAAGAGCAGGTTACAACATGCAAGACCTCGAGGAGGCGGGTGGTGTGTGGGTGGGTCTTTAAGGGCAAGCCTGTAAATCACTTTCTTGCACACAGTGAATGGGAAGGGTATTTGGGCGCATAATTACCAAGGTCGTTTTTGTCAATTTCAGTTGTAGTCAGTTCTCAATTATCACTGTCTTAGCAAAGGACCAGGTCAAAAGAGAACTCCCCTATTGTCTGCTCTCTGCTTCCTAGCAGGGCTGCCTCTCTCCATAGAAGCAAAGAACAGCAGCAGCCAGAGAGGCTTGGGGAGGATCTCCCCTCTGTCAACCAACGTGGAAGCAGTAGAAAAAAATTACAGAAGGCAAAATGTGGCAGATCGAACAGCATAAAATTAAGAACAAATGTACATAACAAACTACTAAACCATTTTTATTTAAAAAATGACCAAAGAAAAACATTCGCTCTCAGAATTTCCGGTGTTAAGGTCTTAAGAATAAATAATTGCAAGATAAATTGATAGAAACATTCATTGGAGAAGGAGTGAGGAGAACAAACACAAAATAGCAAGGATGTCAGTAATGATTTATGCAAAAAGTTCTGAAAAATGGACATATGTTTTAAGAAAGGGCAATACCATTGGTGATTAAAGAAACACCAAGATAAGATAATAAACTGTTTAGACGTTCAGTTAAACATGGAGGATTGGACACGTGTGTTTATTTCTTCTCCCATCCAAATCTGCACTAAAATGAAAATGAAATGTAAAAGAATACCATGAGCCCACAAGAACCAAAAGAACCAAAAGAAAGGAGACAGTCCCAGCAGAAGTCGTCAGCTACGGGACAGGCTGCTACAGGAAGGGTAACTGATGAAGATGCCAAAGATAGGGGTCTGCACAAAGAGGGCTTCCCGGAAGGCCGGGATTTACCTGCAAAACTCCAAGGCACTAGACCTGGAGAGGATTTAGCCCTAGGGATGAGGAGATAGATCAACCGGACTTGTGTAGTCCAAGGAAGGCTGCAACTAGTGGAATAGGCTGGGATTCAAAGCTGGTGGGGAAAGCTCAGGATTCTTGGTTCCAGCAATGAAGAGACCCAGATGACCAGAATGCATGCCCAGGACAGTGACCTAGAAAGGCAAGCCTCTCTGCCTTTCTATTATTAAAAAATAAAGCACCTTACCTGTGAAACAAACACAAAGCAGCAAACAAATTAATTGGCACTGCAGCACCTGCATGATTTCACAGATTCAGGGGCTCAGGCCTTGGGAACTCATGATCATGGGGGACAGAGGGAGTGCCATCAAGCCTTCTGAAGAGGAGTGCTGGAACTAAGGCATTTGCACAGGCCCTTACCCTTAAAATGATTACATGCCCACAAAAAAAAAAAAAAAAAAAAATGCAATAAAAAATGTTCTAGTCAGAAATATGGCAGGAGATGGAATTGTTCCAGCTGGGTCACATTTCTTACCTGGTGATTTACTACCATGAGCCAACTCCTCACACGGGTATGATCTCTGACTTTACTCTAGCTACCTGACCCAGAAATGAACAAGTTGGTTATATTATATTATATTATATTATATTATATTATATTATATATTGAAAAGGATCCTGAACTTGTGATATGGTTGAGCCTCCTAGCCAGACACAAACTGTCCTTAGTATATCATGTTCTTTGTAAATTTCTTTTTTTTTATTATTATTATTTTTTTTTTTGGTGGGACTGGGGTTCAAACTCACGACCTTGCACTTGCCCAGCAGGCACTTGTGCCTCGGAGCCATCTCCCCAGCTCCAGTTTCTTAAAGATTCCAGGATCAAGCCTTATCAGAGATGAGTTTATAAATCCAAAATTCAAAACTGCACAAGGAACTTAGGTATTATATGGAAAAAGAGAAGGAATGGAGATTCTACCAAAGTCAGGAAAGTGACTTCAGGAAAGAGGTTGTGACTGAGAAGAGAGGAAAGAGGACTCCAAGTATTGGAAGTTGTCTCTTTCTTGATCTGGGGATGTAGCTCAGTGGCATAAGAGCTTGCCTGGCAAGTGCAAGATCCTGAGTTTGATCCCCAGTACTTAAAAGGTCTATTTCTTGAAATAATTAGAGACATAAAAGAAAAAAAATGAAAACATATGGGGCCTGGAGGGATGGCTCAGTGGTCTAAAGTGCCTGCTTGGGGAAGCTTGGGCAGCTTCACAGACCACAGTTCAATTCTTGGCACCACATGCTGCACCAGCCCTGCCCTGGAGGCGGGCTGAGCCAGCCATAAAAATGAGTGAATAAACAAAGGTTCTGAAACAAGAATAAAAATAATTATTTTATTTTGTGCTGACTCCAGACTTCTCCAGTGAAGCCATAAACTAGAAAATAAGGGAGGAATGTATATGGCTTCCAGAGAAAATAACTATCAGTGAATTTTTTCTTATAGCTAAATCTTTTTTACTCAAGAATGAGGTGAAAGATGCTTCCAGACGTCAAAACATTTGAAAATATCTGAACATTGCATTTTGATGAAAGTACCACAATGGATATAATGCAAGAAATCATACATAAAAATATGTAAAACACAATTCAGAATAGTAAGTTGAGACAAGCTGCTGATGTAACAAAGCAAATATATAATAAAAACAGCGGTAAGTTGGAATTATAAGTCAATTACAAATGTACTAGGGAGGGGCCTGGCGGGATGGCTCAGTGGTCTAAAGCTGCAGCGACTGCAGTTCAATCCCTGGCACCGCATGCTGTGTCAGCCCTGCCCTGAGGGTAGGCTGAGCTGGCCATAAAAATAAATAAATAAATAAACAAACAAATAAACAAAAGAAAAAAAAATGTACCAGGGATCAAACTCAGGAGCTAGTGCTTGTCAGGCAGGCACTCGCGCCACTGAGCTATCTCCCTGGCCCCTGGAAGTACGAGTCAAAAGGGAATTAAAGCAAAAACAACATATTCTGTAAGTCAGAGAAGGGATGATAGAATTTATATAGGTACTGACATCTTTGTTTTATTGGAGAGGAAAGCAGAGACTGAATTCACTTTGGTTTTTCTGCTAAATATAGATACAAAGACTTTTAAGAGTATGCACTTAAAATGTAAAACTAAAATGTATAGCTTTCAAAATAATAGGCAGAATATAAGAACACGTTTTACAGTCCTCAGTTGTTCCAACAGAACGCAGAGACAAAGAAAATTAATCAAATGAAAAGCAGGGTGTGGCAGCCTAGATTTTCTGAAAATTGATCTCGACAATATTTCTGATCCCACAGGCTCTTCCAGAGCTTTGACATTGCTCACCAAGAGATAGAGTTCATTGATCCATTCCTTGAACCTGGAGCTGGGAAGGATTTTGCCACTTGACCAGTGGAAAATCAGGAAGTAATTCTTGATGCTTTGATCATAAAAGGCAATGTGGCTTTCACCAAGCAATAATCTCTCTCTCTCTCTCTCTCTCTGTCTCTCTCTCTCTCTCTCTCTCTCCTTTATCATTAAGATTCTTGCCATTAGAATTTGGCTGCCACATTTCGAGGAACCCACCAGCCATAAGGAAAGGCTGTAGATCATTTGGGTCAAATATCTCCAGCAAAGGCAAAGGTCTCTCTGGACAGGCAGCATTAACTACTAGATATATGCTGAAAGACAATATTAAAGTAGTTCCATGGTCTTATTTGGCTTCATTTGTGACTCCAGAATTGAGCAACACTTCATTCCATAAAATAAAATAGATACTCCAAAGGGCGGAACAGAAGAGGTTGGCTTTATAGACAGAGAAGGACTGATATAAGTAGAAACAAAGAGCTGAAATGGAGTTGGTTGTTTTAAAATTACTCTCCTTGTGGAACAGAGACACGCAGACAGAATAACTGAAAAAGCATCAAAGCCAGGCATGCCAGTGGTGCCTGCAATCTCAGCTATTCAGGAGGCCGAGGGAGAAAGATCACAAGATTGAGGACAGCCTGTGCAACTTAATGTCAAACTGTCAAACTAAAATTTCAAGGGCTGGGCACTTAGCTCAGTGACAGAGGGTTTGTCCAACGTGTGGAACCCTGGGTTCCATCCTAGTACTGCATGAAAAAGAAGAAGATCTGATAGTATCTGATTGGCTAATGTCAGTAAGGATGAAAAGATTCAAAGATCAAAGCGGAGGGAACTTCATTATCTTGCCAGTTGGCCTGTTTGGGAAATGTGACCGTCCTTCATGCCTCTGATTTCTCTGAAGGTCAGAAGACAACTGAGTTTGGGTTTGGTAAGTTGAAACATTGGCATGGGTGACTATTTTAATTTTTTTAAATATGCTCTTATTTTTAACTTTAATATGTACATATGATAATTGTACATATTTATGAGGTACAGTGTGATAGTGTAACACCGGTATATAATGTGTAATGATCAGGACCAGGTCAGAGTCATTGGCGTACCTACCATATTGTCATTTCTTTGATATTTAGTCTGGTGATTTGGAGCCTACACAGTAGCTTAGACCAAAACAGTGGGCTGCTATCATACTTTACAAACATGTACGGGGAAGTCCCATGCAGGCTCCAGTCTCTGAGGCTCCCAGAGGAGTCTCCAGATGTGATGGGGCCAGTGCCGCCCAGTTCCCGCCCCATGATGCTCATCAGCATAGCAAACGCTCACCTTCTACCCCTAAGCTTGGAGGGTGGTGTCATCCACAAACCAGAGGCGGAGTAAGTGAAAGGAAGAAAAGGCAACGATGATATTGAACCGAACACAAAATTCCTGTAATTTTGTATCACAAAACCATAAGCAAAGCGAAGTCATTTGCTAAATGACTGAGATTTTTTTAAAATTATGTACTGGTTATAATAGATCTCTCTGTCTCTGCCTCTGTGTCTCTCTGTCTCTATGTCTTTCTCTCTCTGCCCCTCTGTCTCTCTGTCTCTCTCTGTCTCTGTCTCTCTCTGTTTCTGCCTCTATCTCTCTCTGTCTCTGTCTGTCTGTCTCTCTGTCTCTCTCTCTCTGCCTTTTTTTTTTTTTTTTTTTTTTTTTTTTTTTTTTTTTTTTTTTTTTTTTTTTTTTTTTTTTTTTTTTTTTTTTTTTTTTTTTTTTTTTTTTTTTTTTTGAGATAATATCTCTCCATGCAGTCCAGGTTGGCCTGGAGCTCACTTTGTAACCCAGCCTGGCCTCGAACTCACAGTGATCCTCCTGCCTCAGCCTCCTGAATACAAGGATTATGGGAATGTACCACCACACCTTGCCAAGAGATATCTCTTATAAGGACACAGAAAAGTTGAACATGACAAATTAGAAAAAAATGTGATGCCATTTATTTTCCAATTCAAAAAACACTCATATAGCAGTATTTTCATGTACATTGATACACTTTTTATTATTAAGAAAAGAGATGGAGACAACTTTGTGCTTGAGTGTGTTGTGGGGGTTTTGTATGTGTGTGTGTGTGTGTGTGTGTGTTCACACACGCTACTTGAACTACATCCCCCAGCCCTTTTATTTTATCGCTTATTTTTTTGAGATGGGCCTCAGTGAATTGCTAAGTTGCCCTTGCTGAGCTCAACCTTGATGTCCTCCCTGCCTTGGTCTCCCAGAATGCAGAGATTATAGATATGTGGCACCATGCTCAGACACCACATAATATTGAAAGGAATCATTTGTCATGAATACCAGGTGTGACTAAAATTATATGGTGAATGTTTCAAAATTAAAAAGAAATTGTTATAGGAAAAGACACATTACCATTAATCTCACTGAAAATTTCCTCCCTTGTCTTGAATACCGTCTTTCTACTGTTCTTGCCACTTTCTGAAGCAGTTCTGGAAATGCTCTTTAGTAAGGGCCTAGTGGCACCATTGAGGCTGCCTATGCATCCCAAATTGCTTTGAAATGTTTCCCTGTCACAGAAGCTTTACTTTGGGGAAGAGTCCTTGGTTGCATGGTGTCAGAGCTGGCGGGTAAGGTGGATAGGCACTCACCATGATGCTTCCGGAAGCCTGCCTTCCCAGTAGATGGCGCTTGGCAGACATTTTATCACAATTGATAAACACATGAAAGTGTAACTTTGAGAAGTTACATTTTTTGTTATATAGGTCTTGCTTTATCTTTCTCTTAACCATCCAGTAGAAAAGTCTAGCCATGATGTATACAAAGTAAAGCCATGTTAATATGCTGAGCTATAAAAGGTTCAAGTCAACTGACATTGCCAGTTCTGCTGATAACCCACTACTATTATGGACTCTTGGACTACACATACAACTACTTTCTCTTAGTTCAATGAGAAGAAATATTTGTACTAATAGTGTTTAGAAAGATATCATGTCTGCATCTTGTGCTCTGAACCACTACAAAGACAACAACGTACAATTTAGTAATTATTATAACTGTCCTACTAACCTGTTGTGAAACTGACTCATCGCTATTTCTTTCTCATTAAAATTAATAAAAACAGAATAGATTGTAGCTGAAATTCTAGAGCTGTAAGCCCTGATGAACGTGTATGTTCTGTTTTTAAAAAGCATGTATTCAGTTCCAGTTATTATATTGCACACTCTTGTCTTGTTATTTGTTCTAGTCTTGTTTGTGCTTTTCCTCCTTAAAAGAAAAAAATAGTTTGATCCTCAGTACTGCAAAACAAAAAAAAGTAAAAGAAAAAGAATAAAATTTTAAAGAGAGAAGTGCTTCAGAAAGTGGCAAGGACAATGGGATAAGTGAAGCAATGTGGAGATATTTTCCAGGGCATTGCTAACAATGTGTATTTTACTGTCGTAATTTTTAAACATTAGCTATATATTTTGATCATACCTTATGTATAACAATTCTACATTTATATGAAGCTAATAATGAAACCTAAGACATATACACTCAAAACTGACATAATTTCAAGGAGAAATTTACATATCTACAATCATAATAATAATTGTAACATAGCTGTCAGTAATTGATAGATTAAGTAGATTAAAATGATTGAGAGCACGGTTTTTAAAAAGTACTGCCAAGAAGCTTGAGCTGTACCTAGAAAGTGGAAAATCTACAACTTTTCAAATATGTGTCACGCGTCTACAAAAATAGACCATGGACAGGCTCTTAACACAAGTCTCAACAGATACCAAGGAGCCAATATTATACAGACCATGTACTTGATCCACAGTCTAATCAAGAATGGAAATAAATGTTAAAAATATTTTTAGAATATCTTATATGGTTATAAATTTAAAGGAGCCCTTTTATATAACTCATGGGTCAACAAAGAAATAAAAATGGAAATGAGAAAATGTTCAGATCCAAAAGATAATAAAAATGTGACATATCAAAACATGTAAGATGAACTACAGTGGTCATTAGTGGAAAATACACAGTCTCATTTGCTTAAATGATTAAAAAAGAAAGATTAAAAAGTTAGAGAGTTAAGAGTTCAACTCATTATTAAAAAAGGAAATCAGGATGAACCCAAAGAAAGCAGACAGAAGAAGATAAAAGGAGAAATTAATGAAATAGAAAATGTTGTAAGCAAGCAATTCAGCGGAACTAGAACAGACTCCTTTGAAATGATTAATAAAACAGACAAATTCTGGCAAGATTGATGGGAGGAGTAATGAAGATAGAAAATAGAGATGTAACTTCAGATGTAGCAGAGAATTTTAAAATCATGAGGTTAATATGGATATCCTGTTATAAATATATTAAGAAACATAAGTAAAACATAGTTTTCTGGAAAAACCTTACTAAGTCTCATTTATAAGATATTTAGTAGAATGGGCCTGTAAGTATTAAAGAAACTGCATAAATAAGTAAAAATTTACCCTTTATCAAAAACATCTACAACTAACAAACATCAGTCTCTGGTGGTTTTCCAGGGAAATTGTGCCAAGTATTCTAGAGACAGAGAATCCCAGTCTTATACCTGAAATTCCAAATTAGAATTTCTCAAACTTAAATGTGTAGTTCAGTCACCTAACTTTGTTCAAATGAAGATTCTGGCCCAGTGGGTCTACATGGGAGTTGAGATTCACATTTCTAGCAAGCCCCTGGGTTATGCCAGCGAGAAGGACTTCTACAAATCAATAAAATAAAGATAACCAGCCCAAAGAAAATTGGGTTAAAGATATATGCATTCATCCCGGGGAGTACCCACCCGGGCTCCCCCTCCTTTCCCTTTCTTGGATGGGAGCTTTCTTTCCCCTAATAAATCTCTTCTGCTCATTTAAAAAAAAAAGATATATACATTCAACCCACTGATGAGGAAATGTGAATGCAAATAAAAAGATGCCCAACTTGAATATCATTAACAAATTCAAACTAAAAGAAAGATTGTGACTCCCACTGACTGAATTAGCAAACATGTTTTGCTGGCAACGTGGACTATGGGCACGGGTATGAAGCAGCTTGATCACTGGCACTGAGCAGGAGGTGGAGAAGAAAGGAGGGGAGAGGGAGGAGAAGGAAGGAAGGAAGGAAGGAAGGAAGGAAGGAAGAAAGGAAGCAAAGACTGACTTTATTGGCAAATGGATAAATTGTTACACCTACTTTGGAGAGTAATTTGCCAGGATTTAGTGTGGTTGGCCATCCAACTGGAAGTCAGCTTGTTACTCTCAGCTGAACTGAACTAGCATGGCGCTGGGTGGTGGAGGACCACCTGAGGACTATTGCCAGGAGCATAAGAGCCAGAACTGGAGAAGCTGTTGGGAGGCTGAGGGAGCTGTTGGTTCCTGTGGAGGAGCTGGTTGTGTTGGTCTCCCTGACAGAAACTCAGCTTTCCTTATCACTGGAGGAGCTCAAGACCTCATTGTTACTGAGGATGGCTGTGGTACTTTTTGAGGGAGTTCTGGTACTTACCTTGAGCATTGCTTCTTAGCTCCAACTCAGATCCCTCCACCTGCTAGTACAGATCCTTCCTCCCGCTGGCACAGACTTTCTAGCTTCCATTACTGACTGAACCTTAAGCCTTCTCAGTGCAGATCCATGAAGCAGGCTTGACTGAGACATTGTTGTGGGCTCTAGGCCTCCAGCTGGACGCGTGGGAGACATCGTTATGAGCTCTAGGTCTTTAGCTGATCTCACGCAGGACATTAGCGTGGGACCCAGACCCTCAGCTGGATTCTTTAGTTTTTAGTATGTGGACAGATTTCCTGCATTGTCTTTTTGTATGATTCTCTGGATGACTATCATAAATAATCTTATAAATATGTGTCCTGTTGTCTTAGTTACTTTTCACTCGTTGCTGGGACAAATACCCGACACCCAAGATGAAGGAAGGAAAGGTTTATTTAGCTCACAGTTTGTGGAGGTTTCAGTCCATATTTGGTTGGCCCAAGGCTGAACGGAACAGGGCAGAAAGCATCCAGGTCATGGCGGTGGAACAGCAGCAAAATGGTGGCAGAGGCAGCCAACCAAACATGGCAGCAAAGCAACAGCTACAGCTCGTGTCTGTCTCTCTGTCTCTATATTACATTCAGGCTCTCCACCTTAGCCCCCGCCTTAGGCTACACCCATAATCCTAGAAGTACTTCGACCCGTAATCCCATCAGTACTAAAACCCATAATCCCAGGGATCATGGATCAAGTCTCAAACTCTAGAAGTCCCCGCCCAATGACTACATGAGGCTTTGGGGGGACAACTAGACATAAACCGTAACACCTGTATTGTATTTTTCCCTTTGTAAAACCCTGAAACTACAACATTCAGTGAAATGGAAGAAGCATATATGCTGTAACATAGACACAGTATAGATGTCTAGAGAAATTTTTCATATGTGCTCAGAGAGAAAAGTACAATCATGTTCAGACTAGCCCTGTAGCTAATGGTGAGAAAGTGGAAGTAATGTAAATTTCCACTGAAGGGAGAATGGCTGCAGTAAGCACAACATAAGAGTAAGGCTACATGTACATTAGCAAATCCAAAAAAAATTTGAAAGAAGCAATTTGAATATTTATAAGTATACTTTGATCCATTTAAATGAAAATGGAAAACATATAATGCAAAAGCACATATTCTATATCATGGATATATAATGAGACTATAAAAGATCACACAGAAGTTAAAAGCACCAGAGTCAGAAAAGTGGTTATAGGTAGGGAGGGAAGGAATAGGATGAAGTAAGGGTATATGGCGACTGAATCCACTGCATTGAATTTCTTACAAAAAGTTTAAGGCAAAAACTTCAATAGTAAGGCTAATTTAGTATTAAATGCTAGAAGTGAATACTTTAGTATGGAAGACATTAAATCATTGTGGAAATTAAGAAGACGGCGTATACATATAAATAGAAAAGATACTGCTCAAAATAAGTAAAACTAAAAATTCCTGGAAGATTTGTATGTGTGTATTTTAAATATTTCCTAATTTTAAAAATTTATCAGGGCTGGGGATGTGGCTCAGTAGTGTGGTTGCCTAGCACACTCAAGGCCCATTCAATCCCTAGGATAACAATTAAATTAAATTAAATTTTTTAAAACATTTTTGATTTTTATGTATTTAATACAAGGTCCACAGGGTCTCACTACACAGTTTAGAATTCTAGTGATTCTCCTGTTTTTAGCTTCCCAAGCACAGAGATTACAGATGTGTGCTACCCTGCCCAGTCTCAAGCACCATCTCAACCTAGTCTCTGCGTTTTGTCTAGCAGGTGCTTTAGTCTCCTGAGCCATCTGACCAGCCCTTAAATTATTTTTTTACAGAGAATAAAAAACAGGAAATAATAACATTAGGAATGTTACAGAATTTCACTAAACAACATCAGAGAAGTTCAACAATGGTTGTTATACTACATAATGCTGACTTCAAATTAGTTGTTTAGATCACCAGATATAAGCATCCAAAATTGGTAAAGAAAAAGTTATATGTTATTTATTTATTTATTTATTTATTTATGGCCAGCTCAACCTGCCCTGGGAGTGGGGCTGGCCCAGCATGTGGTGCCAGGGATCAAACCATGATCCCTGCAGTTGTCTAAGCTTGCTCAAGCAGACGCTTTAGATGACTGGGTTATCTTACCAGCCCAATATGCACAATTTAAATCAGAAGAAAAAAAATTAACTATTTCTTTCAATAGACCAGCAAAAATCAGCAATACAATTATCTAAGCTATCATATACATACATATGTCTGTATGTGTGTGTGTGTGTATATATATATATATATATATATATATATATATATATATATATCCTTTCTTTCCTTCCATTTTTAAAGTTAGTAAAAAGTTAAGAAAATAAAGTCAATGGTATCTTTCAGAGAGAATGAAAAGAGAAAAGTACAGAAAAAAACAGATCTTTTAATCAATCACTTGATTAAAAGAATCTTAGAAAATGGGAAGAATTTTAAAATATAGCATGAAAGAACTTTTCATAATTAAATTGAGAGAAACCGGTTTTATGGACTACCTAGGAAAAATGAATGAAAATTCAGAACACCAAAGCTAAAGAAAGACAGAACATGGGGAGTGGTGTTCAAGTTGAGGAGAATAATTAGTTCTTCTAGTCCTAGAACCAGGAAAAATTAACACATGCTCTTCATCTGTAGCACTGGACGGAAGAAGGCTTTGGAACAAGGCTTTAAAGATCTGAATGAGCCGGGTGTGGTGGCTCACGCCTGTAATCCCAGCACTTGGGAGGCTGAGGCAGGAGGATCGTTGTGAGTTCGAGACCAGCCTGGGCTACAAAAGTGAGCTCAAAGCCAGCTTGAACTGCACAGTGAGACCCTGTCTCAAAAAATAAATAAATAAATAAATAAAGAAAGAAAGAAAGAAAGAAAGAAAGAAAGAAAGAAAGATCTGAATGAGAATGAGCTTTTGATCCAGGGACCTAGACTTCTATCCCCAACCGAGTACAACAGTAGAACAAATACACTGTCAAGCAGACAAGGACTCAGATAATTTATTTTTCATGTGCTCTTCCTTAAAAATTTACTTGAAGAGTGATCCTCAAAAAATGTAATAGAGACAGAGATAGAGACAGAGACAAAGAGAGAGACAGAGGGATTAGCTCTAACCAAGCAAGCAGTAAGGGGCACTCCCAGAAAGAGGAAAAGTCACTGTCAGGATCATCAAGAAGAAGCTCAGATTGGAGCAGGTGGACCAGAATCTCTGGGAAGAGGTTAGACAATACCTGATCTAACTGATTTTTTTTTTATTTTCTTTTCTTTTTTAATGTATTTAGTACGAGTTCTACAGGGTCTTGTTACACAGATCAGACTCTAGGGATCCTTCTGTTTTTCAGCCTCCCAAGCACTGGGGTTACAGGCACAAGCCACCATTCCCAAGTCTCAGTGGCTGGCTCAGCATGCTCTGTGGTGGGGCCGGCCAACGGCCCGGGGATCCAATCCCCGGCCCCTGCATCTGCCTAAGCAAGTGCTTTGGTCTGCTGAGCTACCTGGTGGGCCCTTAGGTAAATATTGAAAGAGACAATAACCATGAGGAATTAGATAAGGGCAAATAGTGTAAAGAGAGAAATTAGGAACTCTAAGGGCAATTTAAAAACTACCAAACAGGATGTGTAACTAATTAATTTGATGAGACAGTAAGGAATATCTTCTTGGACAAAGGAATACAATCTTTTTTTTTTTTAATGTGTTTGGTACAGAGCCTCACTACACAGCTCAGATTCATAGTGATCCTCCTGTTTTCAGCCTCCCCAGGTCTGAGAATACAGGCCCACACCACCATGCCTGGACTTGATCACCAGAGCAGCGTACACAGCAGGTGGGGCCTGAGCACCATGCAGTACCAGGGGTAGAACCCCAGTCCGTATGCTTGCCTAGAATAATTTATTGATAAATTGTCAAAAATAGTAGTATTAAAAGAGTGGGGAAGAGGGAGCTGAGGGTCATATATAAGAAAATTAAACACTCACTTGTTATAATTGGGAAGTAATAGATAATATGTAAAGTACATAAATCAAGATATATGAGTAAAGACTTATTATTTACAGCCATGAAAGTAATTGCCAGAAAACCAAAAAAATTAAAATGGCAATGCCTAGAGACAAGACCAAAACTGTTCAGAGGACTACAGACAGGAGCTCTTGTATTTCATTATAAGCCTTTTAGTGCTTTTTTGGCTTTTAAATCATTTGCTTTATTTGAATTTTTAAAATAAGCTTCTTCAGGTCTTAGCAAGCTTCAAATGGATACAGACTAAAGTTATTGCACTCTATTCTGTATGCACGTGGGGACCACGGGAGGCTTTGGAGGCTGGAAGGGGCATAATTGGATATACATCCCAGGACCACAAAGCTGGTCTGCAAATGGGACTTCCAGGCTGACTATGCCACTCACAGTGCTGATTTAGGCAAGGTATAAATGAATCAAATGCCTAGGGCTGCAGCCAAAGAAGGGCATTAACTTTTAAAAATTTGATTTCTCATACTTCGAAACTATTTTCATGAGAAAAGGCAGAATTTTCTGGATCTTAGTGGCCTTTATTTTACGGGTTACTAGTGATTTATTTTGTATTACATAAATATAGTGGGTGTACCATTGTGGCTTTGATTCTGAGCATCTTTAAAGTGTTAACTCAACCTTGACTAAAGATAAGCCTGAGCCATCTTAACCTCTTGTATTTCAGGACTGTGACTCTATTAAGGAAGCTTAAGGTGGCACTGATTATGACTGCCATTAGCTGGTTTGCCAACCCCCTTTATGAGCTATTATCAAGTCATTCCAGTCACTGGCCTGCTCTCATGTAATCATTTGTAAACTCATATGTGGAATTGTAAGGGTTACTATAAATTTATTCCTCTGGGTCAATCTCATATTATAATCTGGTCACATGTTTATAAATGTTGACTCTATCATCTCCTTCCCAACCTCAATTCAGCCAGCAATTGGATACACTACTTGTTTTCTAGTGCTTTTTTTCTCCAAATCACCAACAAGCTACTGAATGGGATTGGGTAAAAAATAGTCTTGCAGCATATGCTTAAGACTCCTCTAAAAGTTGAAAACAACTAGTAGGTTTCAGCTAGAGAAACCTAATAGCTGACAGCTAGGGCCTGTCTTCAGGAGTCCTATACAGAGAAGGATTCTGGAGCTCCATTGCGGTTAAGAGGAAGAGAAGGATGCTTAGAAGACAAGAGGACTACAATCCATGCCAGGGATGAATTAGCGATGTCTGTCCAGGGAATGGTGGGGAAAGGTGGTGTAGGTGTCACAGATTGTCATCCCTGCTGCAGACTAAGCCACTGAACTGCCTTCTTTGCATTTGTTTTTCAGTCTCCTTTCAGTGCACTATAAACAATGCTGTCCTCCAGCCCACATTTCTCTACCTTGTTCATAAGAACAGGAGAGCCTTTGTCAAATAGACTGCTGAATCAATACACATTAAGCCTGTAACATTTTCCTTATTTACCCATCTAGTAAGCCTATCAAAGAGGAAAATGAGGGCAGTGTGGAATGTTTTGGTTGTGCTGGACACGAAGCAGAGTTCCTATTGACAGCTGTTGTCTAAAATTGGGTGCAATGTCTTTACATTTCCTGTCTTCTGGATGTTTTCCCGGCCTTTGTGAGTTTTCCAGAATGTCAAGCTTTACCTTTGAGATCTTCTCAGTAAGTTTTGAGCATCAGAGAAGTCAGTCCCTTGGTCCTGCAGATGTGAGCTTGGAAAGACACTGAGACTTCCCTTAATATCCTCTTGTCTATTTGTTGCCATGTTGTGGCCATTCTATTCATTACGAAAGTAATGCATATTAATTGTAGAACCCCTGGAAATGATGGAAAGATGAAAGAAAGAAAAGTCATCCATTGTCTTCTTTTTCTTCCTATGATTTTTGAGAGCTTATATCTGTACTACTTTACATGGTTATGACAATAATATATGTGCCTTTTTGTATCCTGGGTTTTCACTGAACAAAATCCTATGAATTTTTAAGGCCATATTAATTTTTCATTAGCATAATTTTAATATCTTAACAACATTCTATCTAGGAGATGTATCACAGTTTCCTTAACCATTCTGCTACTGCTATCCAGTTAGAATGTTTCCAACACTTCTCTACTTATCATGCCTATTACTTTATCTCTTGAAATTTTTTTTCCATTGTACCAGAAATCTAACTCACGATCTCAGGTTTGCCAGGCAGGCACTGTGCCACTGAGCTAAATCCCCAGCCCTTTTGCCTATTTTTTTAATGTGTTCATTATCTACTAAATATCAATTATATGCCAGGCATGGTGCTAGTAACTAGAGAAGAAATAGTCAAATAACAGTAATGCCAACAAAGTAGATGAGGAGACAACCATAGGAAGCTAAAGACACCTCGAGGAGATCCGTGCACACTAGCAAGAGTTGTGGGGACCACCTAAAGAGTTGAGATTGGGACCTGCGATGGGGTCTAGGGAATGCAGAAGGACCTTGACAACCTTGGAGTTCTGTGAGTTTTGGCTTTATATTTGTTTCCAGCTGGGTGACTGTAGGCCAGTTACTTAACCCTTGGGTCTTCCTATTTGTTTTTCTGGAAATTAAGGAAGTTCATTGATCTGCTACAGCCTTTTGGGGTTACCATGAAAATCAAAGGGAGGTGATCAATAGGACTTTTGTCAACTCATAAAATGCCAAGCACTGCGGATAAATCCTTAAGGAACTGAAGTCAACTCCTCTGTCTTTTTCAGAAACTCAGTTGAGAGTGGGAGTGGGGCAAGAGGGAGGACTGGACAGAAAGAGTGCCACTGATTCTGGGCACCTTCAGAAGGGAGAGAAGTTAGAGCCTGCGGGAAACCAAGACCACGACATGGGGGGATCTGTGCATGCCCTGGGAGCCAGTTCTCTCTCTGCCTCGATGAAGCACATGTAATTCACATGTCCACATAAGTGTGATCTCTTCTGATCTTCACCATCCGCATGAGAAGAAAACATGGGCGATAATACTGCTATCCCCATTACACAGATGAAGAAATGGAAGCCTGAAGAGTTAAAATATCCAGCCCAAGAGCGGACCCTTAACAAGCAAAAACCATATTCTGACAGGATGCCCTGACTTCCTTTTGCACCCCTCCAGCCATAGCTGGGCAGGCAGGAGTTCAAGCATTTGACCTCCAGCTGGGATCAAAGGACAATGGCAGTGAACCTCAGTCAAGGTCAAAGACAATGGGAGAGGAAGAACCAACCTTCACTGGCCTCTTTTTCAGAAGGTTCCCAGTGGTCTCTCTCCCATCAACACTCGGGAGAAAGCTCTCTGGGCATGGGACTCGGCGTTGGGGGAGGAGGGCATGATCAGGAGACTTGCAGCAGCCCCAGTACCCTAGAAATGGCCAACTTTTCCTTCCTCCTCAACTAGACCTAGCAGCTCTGGAAGCCAGCAGATGAAAGGGAAAGCTTAGTGTATTTGATGTGTTGCAACAGTGTAACAGACTTCAAATTGTCTTGGCAAAATTGAGCCCCAAGGCTGTAAAGGTAATTCCATCCTGAGGAATGTCTCTTGTTTTTCAGCGTTGGTTTTCACTTCTAATTTGAAGCAACAGAATAAATAAAGCAAACAAAAGTGTTCATGCAAATTGCAGAGTCCTTGAGAAGGGAGAAGCCTTAGGCTCTGACATTCTCCACATTCTTTGTCCCTAAACTTCTGGAAGTTACAATTGCCCTTTGAGGGGACTTGCCTCTACAGATGCCACAAGGGCCAGATTTCCTTTACCCAGAACAAAGCCACCCCTGTGGGGACTAAATTGTGGGCAGAGGTGTTGTGGGGCCAGTGGGGGCACTTGGACTCCCCCCCCCCCCGCCTGTGCCCCTCACTTCATCATCTGAGCAACCAGTGAGCACTCGGGGGCCAATGGGTTTACCTTCCCACGGGTGTATGGAAAGTGCCTTTGGATAGATCAAAATCTCTGGACCCCACAAGCAAATCTTCACTTTGTTCCTTACAAACGTGTTGCGATAGAAACATGGTTGCTCCCTTCTGTTCTTTGGCACCTATAAAGGAAACATGCCGGGCGTGGTAGCGCACGCCTGTAATCCCAGCACTCGGGAGGCTGAGGCAGGAGGATCGGTG